>JAGGAU010008319.1:0-40199 GCA_017657275.1 Termitomyces sp. T108 | reverse complement strand
ATGACGACGACGACGACGACGAGGAGCCTGCGGGAGACGCTGCTTGGTGCGCTGGGGGGGCTGGCGGGGACGCGCGAGTTCCAGCTGCACGTGCTGGAGACGGCGGCGCGGCGGGACAGCAGGTTGTACCGGTTTGCGCGGCCGCGGCCGCGCGTGCTCGTGCGGGACGTGCTCGTGCTGGTGTCTGAATCGGGATCGGAGGGCGGCGGGCGGCGGTTCGTGCTGGGGATCGAGGCGCAGGTGTATGTCGTGGAAGAGACGCAGAGCGCGGTGGTGTACATCGCCAAGGTGGACACGACGGGGGCGGGGGCGCGGCCGTCGGCGACGTGTGCGGTTGTGCGGGCGTTTATGGGGTACTATGTGGACGCGGCGACGCGGCCGGCGGGGGTGGCGCGGGTGTGGGTGCAGGTGTTTGCGCGGGCGCAGGGGCAGTATCTGTTTGCGAATTCGGCCGAGTACGCGGGGAAGCGGGTGCTGAGCGACGTGCAGCTCTGCGGGTGGTGGAAGCGGGTGTTTGGGGAGGTGGAGGAAGGGGTCAGGAACCAGGGGAAGACGAGGCTGTATTATGTTTTGCCGGGGTACGGGGAGGTGGAGGCGGTGCAGATGGTGCCGGCGGGCGGGGCGTGGGAGTATGGGCACCCGTACGCGCAGCGGGACATTGGGCTGCCGTGCGGGGGCGGGCATTTGGGCCACGTGATACCGTCGTTCGAGGACGACCCCAAGGCGCGGTTCCTGGAGGAGCTGGCGGGCGCGGGCGCGGGGAAACGCAGGCGCGGGGGCGAGCTGTTGCGGGTGGGGCCGGACGAGTTCTGGGAACGGATGTCGTTCCGGCAGGAGTGCGTTGCGGGGGCAGTGACGGGGTTCTTTGCGCTGGGCGTCGAGGGGGAGGCTGGGCCGGTGGCTGGGGAGGGGGCAGTGCCGGTGCCGGTGCACAGGCGGATTCTCACGCTGCTGACGAGCAAGGTCGAGTTCTCGAGCGTCGAGCGCACGGAGCGGGGGACGGCGATTGTGGAGAGCGCGGTGCGGGGCCTGTGTGGGGAGGGGGTGAGCGGGCGCGTGCGGGTGGAGCGGGCGGGCGGGGCGGCGCGGGCAGCAGGCGGGGCGGTGAGGGAGCTGTCGGCACGGAGAAAGGGTGATCCGAAGTAGAGTATTTAAAATTGCACGTTTGGTGGGACAGCATGGCCGCGAACCAGACCCTCCCGTCGTTTGCGCAGGCGTTCAGCAGCGTCCCGTCGCCCACGCAGCGCCAGGAGAAGCACGCCCACGACGCCGGCGACGACGAGCCCGCGCCCGCGCCCACGCCGCCCCACAAGCGCAGGCGCGTCACCATCAGCGGCGCGCCCCACGCCCTCGTCACCGACGTCCCTGCCGCCGACCACGCCAGCTCGACGCCCATCTCGCCCGTCGTCATGGGCCTCACCCTCACCCCCGACAACCCGCTCGCCATCGAAAAGGTCAAGTCCATGCTCTCCGTCAAGCAGAAGCAAAAGGCGCTCATCGACCAGCGCAGGGGCAGCGCCGCGTCCCCCACCGTGCCCCCCGCCCGCCCCCGCCACACCGCGCCCTCGCGCCCCGCCAGCCCCCCCGCCGCCCACGCGCTGCCCCCGCCGCCCATCAGCTTCGCCCGCCGCCGCGCAGAGCAGCTCGGCTCGTCCAGGAAGAAGCCCGCGGACATCCTCATCAGCCCCCGCGACCCCCAGTCCCAGCCCGCCATCCAGAGCGCCCCGCCCCTCGCCCACGGCCGCTTTCCCACCATGGCCCTCCCCCGCCTCCCCGCGGTCCTCGGCGGCCCAGACCCCCGCCGCGTCGCCACCGCCGTCCCCCCGACCCCCACCCGTCTCGCCGTCCACCGCCCCGCCCCCCGCCGCTCCCCCCAGACCGCCTCCGTGCCCATCGCATCCACCCTCATCCCCGCCCCCCCCACCCTCAACCCCACCGACAAGGCCGCGTTCCTCGCCCCCTTTGAGCTCTTTTACGACGCACTCAACGACGCGCGCCAGCTCAAGGCCTGGCTCGCCGACCAGCTCCAGCGCTCCCACGCCCTCGTCCAGCAGCACGACCTCCTCGTCGCCCCCCTCCGCCAGGAAATCGCCGCCCTCCACCGGCGCGTCGAGGACCTCGAGGACGCCCTCCGCGCAAAACACAAACCCAGCCGCGCCGCCCTCCGCAACGGCGTCTCGCCCAGCCCCTCGGCGGGCCTCGAGCCCTCGCTCTCGTCCCGCCGCCGCACCGCCTCGGACACCCCCGTCATCGTCGCAGACGCCGACGCCGAGCCCCCCGAGCCCGCGCCGCGCCGCATCGACGCACCGCGCGCCCTCGCGCTCGACCCCCCGCCCCCGCCGCGCCTCTCCCCGCGCACGCCCCTCGACCACGCCCTCACGGCGTCGCCCGGCCTCAAGCCCAAGGCCCCCGCCGAGCGCCCGAGCCTCAGCCGCCAGCCGTCCACACACAGCGCGGCCGGCGAGCGCGGCGAGGGCTGAGCCTCGCGCCACACTTTTGGACACTGCTTTCCGTTTGCTATCGAATACTCTTGGTTTTTTTATCGTGTAGTTTATAGACAATGTACATTTACGTCCGGACGTTCTATATGGGGAAACCTGTGCGTGGGAATACCATATCACAATTTTGCTGGTGGACTGTGGACTCTTGTTGAACAATGAACTTGTGCAGACGACTCGCGACGTCCTTTGCGCGGACCTACGCCACGCGGTACCGCCGCCCAAAGCCCGGCACGGCCGAGCGCCCCGCGGTGCACGTCCCCGACCCACTCGCGAACAACCCCAGCGCGGTCGTCACCCCGCTCGCCGACGACGACCTGACGTTCATCCACCGCCCGCCCCCGACCGCGCCCTCGCCGTTCTCCCTCTCCACCAACCCCACCTCGCCGCTCCTGCGCCCGCCCACGCCCGCACCCCCCGCACCCACGGCGCTCCCCCCGCTCCTGCGCAAGGACGCCCCGGCGCCCGCCCGCGCGTCCGACGCGGTCGTCGCCGAGATCCGCCGCCTCCGCCGCGCGGACCCAGACACGTACACCCGCCTCAAGCTCGCGGGGATGTTCGGCGTGACGTCCAACTTTGTCGGCGCCGTCGCGGCGCTCAAGTCGTCTGCGCGCCGCGCAAGGTTCCGTGTCGATGCGGAGAAGCAGAAGAAGCTGAGGGAGGGCTGGAGCGAGCGGAAGGTCGCTGCTCGTGCGGTCCGTGCAAAACGGCAGCTGTTTTGGTGATTTGGTGTGTGTGTGGTTTCACCCTTGGGTTTTGTCCCTTCTCACACGACTCGCGCAGTGCCCTGTGTCTTTTTCCCATCCGTCTCGCATAATATCGATACTACACAATACAACTTTTTTATTTTCATTTTGCCTTTTTGTGCCCCCCCAGTGGACGGTGATTCTCGGTCGGAATGCCGTGGTATTCCGCTCACGGTGGGGTCGCTGATAAGCATGGTCTCGAACCACAAACACACACACGCACACTCCCATCCGCACTGACCGTTTTTTTCACATGCGTTTCAGGGTCTAAGCAGCGATTCACTGAACATGGAACGCGAACAGCCACTTGCTTTATTTAAGCCACAACGCGTTTGAAATAAATACCCCATATATAAAACCACCCCCGTCTCTCTCCCTCTCTCTCTCCACAGCCCAGCCCCGCACCGATGGCGACCACCCACCACAGCATCTCGCCCGCCCCCCCCCAGGTCGGCGACGCGTGTGCGCAGTACTCGCATATCTGGCGCCGCCCCGAGGGGCTGTACGTGAGCATCGAGAACCGCGGGCGCATCCGCGACGTCCTCCGCACCTGGTCCGGCGGCGCACGCTCGAGGATCGCAGTAGTGACTGACGGCGAGTAACCCCCCCCCGTGCGTCGTGCGTCGCCGTCTCACTGAATGCACCGCTTGCATTAGGCTCCCGTATCCTCGGCCTAGGCGACCTCGGAGCCAACGGGCTCCCTATCAGCATCGGCAAGCTGTACGTCGTGGTCTCGCGCGCTCTTTTTTTCTCCCCCCGCGGTGCGTGTGCTTAATTGAGACAGGGATTTGTATATTGCTGGCGCGGGGATAGACCCCGCGACGACTGTCCCGATTTGTCTCGACCTCGGCACGAACACGCAAAAGTTCCTCGACGACCCGCTGTACATCGGCGTGCGCCGCACGCGCCCGGGCGTCGAAGAGGCGAGTACCCCAGCCGTGTGCTGTGCTGTGATGTGATGTGCTCACCCCCCGCAGATGGACCCGTTCATGAAGGAATTCATGGAGGCGATGCGAGACGTCTTCCCGTCGCTCTTGGTCCAGTTCGAGGACTTTTCGACGGACAATGCGTTCCGCTACCTCGACATGTTCCGCGCGCAGTACCGCTGCTTCAACGACGACGTTCGTCCCTTGTCTCCCATCTTGATCGAGTACCCTCTCATCTCGCGCGCGCATGCAGATCCAGGGCACAGGTACGTGCATCCGAGTCCTTTCCCCCGCGGCGGGCACGCACTCATCGTGCGCAGGCGCAGTCATCCTCTCGGGCTTCATCAACGCCGCGAAGCTCTCCAGCACCGCGTCCGGAGCCCCGCTCGCAGACCACCGCATCCTGTTCTTCGGCGCTGGCTCGGCCGGCATCGGCGTCGCGAAGCAGCTGATGTCGTTTTTTAGGCTGCTCGGGATGAGCGAGCACGAGGCGCGGAGCAGGATATACGTGAGTTTCCCGTTCCCCCCACCCCCGGGGCGTATCTCGCGTCTCCCACGACGCTGACCGGAGGCAATGTAGACCGTGGACTCGAAAGGCCTTATCACGGCTGACAGAAAAGGCCTCCAGGAACACAAGAAATGTACGTTGCCCGTATCCTTCACACGTACACGTCCATCGGTAGTATACCCAACTTTGTCCAATCAGATTTCGCGCGGACGGACTACCAGGGCCCACCGCTGACGAATCTCCTCGATATCATTGGGTACGTGAGACCCACCGCGTTGCTCGGGCTGAGCACAATCCGGGTATGTGTGTGTGCCCCCTTTCTTATCGGGTCCCCTTTGGGGGCGTTTGTCACTCACAGCTGACACGAATAGAACGCGTTCACCGAAGAGGTCGTGCGTCTCATGGCCTCCGTCAACACCCGCCCGATCATCTTTCCCCTCTCGAACCCCGTGTCCCTCTGTGAACTCGACTACGCGGACGCGGTCCAATGGTATGTCCGCGATTTGCCCCCACGCAGCGAGCCGCTGACCAACCCACGCAGGACAAACGGCTCGGTCATATTTGCGTCCGGAAGCCCGTACAAGCCCATCGAGCGCGCGGGGAAGATCTTCGAGCCGGGGCAGGGGAATAACATGTATATATTCCCCGGCATCGGCATGGGCGCCATCCTCTCGAAGGCGCGTCATGTGACCGACTCGATGATCGAGCAGGCGTCGATTGCGCTTTCGGAGGCGCTCACGCAGGAGGAGAGGAGCGCGGACCTCGTGTACCCCCGCCTTGCGCGTATCCGGGATATCAGCGCGCGTATTGCGGTGGCTGTTGTTCGTGCGGCGCAAAAAGATGTAGGGGTTTTTTTGACTCTCGTTGGTGGATGCGTGCTGATGTGGTGATAGGAGGTTGACGAGAATGGGTTCCTTAGGAAAATGTCTGATGCGACGTTGTTGGATCATGTCAAGTTGAAGCAGTGGCACCCTCGTTCGATGCGTCAGCCGTATGGCAATGGGAACCTCAATGGGAGAGGAAGACGACTTCTTTCACGCGAGAATGGATCAGGGCCATGCTGCACATGATGCAGGGTTCGTGCGTGGTGAACATCGTGAGTGATGTGAGGAGGTAGTTTGCACCGTTGCGCGCTTCCGCGTCCGAGCTGGGCATGTTTGACCCCGATGGTGTCGCTATCGAAGAAGACGCTTGGTAGTCGGCCATTTTGCGTATGACGTTGATTACAGCGTGTCGAAGAGGGTGTGCGCTTGATTTCCGTGTGTCGCATGCGGTGAAGGACGTGTCTGGAGGACAACTTGCTGTCGTTCCGTAAGGGGCAGCGACATGGGCCGCGATTGGCAACTACAACTCCCAAGGAGTAAGTGGATTGCGGAGTCAATCTAATGATGATTACCTCTCCTCGACTTCGTGCGTCGTGCGCCGCAGCAATTACAGTCTTCACCGCTTGCCACGCCCAGTGTGCCTGGCCTCGCGTCCATTCTTCGGCTTCGCCCTTTCTCGGCGGCGTGAACAACGTTGGCCAGAACGTTGACTTGAGCTTTAGGGAGATCGGTGTCAGCGCAGGGGCGCTTGGCACAAGAACAGTGTATGGCGGAGGTAGATCCAAGTCGATTGGAGTAGAAGGAGAGATCGGAGATACGGCGAGGGTTGCAAGGAGGAGGGTGGCAGTTTCGTTGGTCTTCCGTATTCGTTTGAGGTGCCCTAGATCGGGAGTCTCGAGACCAGCTTGCTTCAGCCATCTGTTGGTCCCAAGTAAGCCAAGGTACCGTAGAAGACAACGGAACAGAAGACTCACTTGAGCATCGCCGTTATGTGTCGTGGATCCGGAATGTCCACGACCCATGCTTCAACTAGGTTGCCAAAAAGGACCATGAGTTATGATAAATCTGGGGTCGTACCGGATACGCACCTGTCCGGATGGAATCCAAGTCTTCCTCCTCAGGCGGTAGCTTGTGCCTAGTGAATGGAAGCTCCTCTTCTGGAATGACTTCATCAGGGTCTCCCTTTTCGAACGGGCTTTCTTCTTGGGACGGCACTGGATCTGCACTCTCTCCGACGGCTGACAGCCCGCCCCATCCATCTTCTGCATCCGATTCGGATGGTAAAGCGGCTTTTTCGGAGACGCCTGCGGGCTCGAACCACAAGTTGTGGCCATAGAATATACAAAGTTCCTCTCCAGGTGCAATGTCGCGCACGGTAGTGTATCCAATGGATTCGGTGGACCTGTCAAGGACGTATGACACATTTGGTTGCTCAGAATGGTTGAATAAAGACCCTTTTCAAAGCGGGAAAAATCTGAAATTCCAGATGAGATTCTAGAAAGCCTAGCGTTTGTACGTACCAAGTCCCAGTGCGAGAGCCATCCTTCCATCCGCCCATTTGAATGTATAGTCATCTAGCACGGTGAATCTTCCTGGGTGTTCCATCGGTAGAAGTTCGAATGACTGTTATTGAACCTTACCATGTTCCGCATATTCCTCCTTGGAAAAAAAGAGAACAGGGCTGACTTCGATTAACGTATGGGCTGCTATAGATCGAGATGCTGAAGCAGCGTCAGAGGACGCCTAAACTTGAGGATCAGAGTCACTAACCATACACGCCTCTGCCCTTGTCATTGGTGCGGCGGATCGTGCATCCTGTGCTGTTGAGGTGCAGAGGTGCAGTCACCGAGGCCATTCGATGAAATCAAGTCCGAGAGCCGCACTTATCTCCGAGCACGTGCTCGCGACACGTCTGCGCGCTTGACGGTAATTGTGCATGTGACGGCTGTAGGCCATCCTTTCCCATCTAATATGCGTGCGCTACCCCCGCGTCCCTTGCCGCGCACCCTACTCCTGGGCCTGGTGCCCATTGCCGCATGGTTTATTGTCCGACCACTTCTGGATCCCGTACCACCTCTTCCAGCTTTATACACCTCTGTTGGCTTTTCAATCTTCGCATTTCTAGCCACCATCTACCTTGTACCTGCACTCGGACCATCCTTTGTGAAAGCTGGACTGAAGGGCGGAGACCTACTGAAACCATATTGCCATGAAATCCCGATGTCCGTATGAAGTCGTTTCAGCCTGAACCCCAATGACATTTCTCATGTGGCTGTAGACCGGAGAGCCAGGGACTTGTGTGCGCTTCAGTGTACATCTTGCTTCTACTGCTGTTTATTCCGTTTGCGTTCTCCAACTTTATCCTGAATTTCGCAAGTCAAAAGCCAAACGAAGCTGAAGGTATATCGGTCGTGGAGTTTCCTCATTACCAGGTGCGTTACGCCATTTCATTACACGCAACCTTGTTGATGTCATAATGGCTTCCTAGCTTGCTGTTTATCTGTCATCGCTCCTGTCTCTGATACTCGCAACCATGCTGGGCTTTTTAGACGACGTCTTCGACATTCGTTGGCGCCATAAATTACCCATCCCTATCGTAGCATCAATCCCTCTCCTAATGGTCTACTACGCCGAACGAGGAAACACTCACGTTGTTGTCCCATTACCTCTGCGTTTCCTCTTTGGGACTCTAGTCAATCTCGGTACGTATGAACCTTTTCTTTCTAACTAAACAGGTTGAAAGGTTCCTTCAGGTCCATTGTATTATGTCTACATGTCGCTATTATCTACCTTTACCACGAACAGCTTCAACATTCTCGCAGGGATCAATGGCTCTGAAGTCTCACAAGCACTAATTATTGCTCTTTCCGTCATCCTCAATGATATGTTGTATTTGCCATGGCCTATCGACTTTAGAATACCTCTTCACCTGCTAGGTAACAGATCAGAGTTAGGTTTTGGGGGTGTTTGGAGTGCAGGAATGGCGTATGGAAGTCTTGAGCTCGTAGAGCGTCACCTATTCAGTCTGTATTTTATGATGCCGCTCGTGGCCGTCTGCACCGGTTTCTTGTATCACAACTGGTAAGTTTCAGTATGATTGTCACCCACGCGCAATCTCATGTTCTCATTTGTTGTGATGGATCAGGTACCCTGCACGCGCGTTTCCGGGCGATACATTGTGCTATGTTACCGGTATGGCATTTGCGGTAGTTGGCATCCAGGCCCATTTCTCCAAAACGCTCCTGCTGTTCTTTATACCGCAAATTCTTAATTTCGTCATGTCTTGTCCACAGCTTTTTGGACTGGTGCCTTGTCCTAGGCACCGAGTTCCAAAGTAGGTCCTAACGGGTCTGACTGATGATCATTTTAGAAACTCACTGTGCGTCATAGGTACGACGTGGATACTAACTTATTGCATCCATCTACGATCATTTTCGATGTGGAGCCATCGCCACTCACATCAATCACACTGCGTACGATGGCTGCGTTGGGACTCACACAGCTAACATTGCACCCGAAAACGGGAGCAATACTGAAATCGACGAATCTGACTCTCCTGAACTTTTTTCTCGTCCAATTAGGTCCCATGGGTGAGAAGAGACTAGTTCAGGTTCTCATGTGGTCTCAGGCAAGTCTGTTGATTGGTTCTTTAGAGCGAGCTGAATGTTCAGTAGGCTGCGGGGAGTGTTGCCGCCTTTGTGATCAGATATGGGTTAGCGGTTCTTGTGTATGATGGGGATAGAAGATAAAATAAGATTGCCTTTAAACACCGAGCTCTCACATGTTAAGAGAATACATAGTTTAAGAAACTTGCGTTGGTCTTGCCTTACAACACGATGGTCTTCGCCAAATGCCAAGACCAGCTTGAGTGGCGTTAGTGCGCATGACAGTAGGACCATATGGTAGGCAAAGAACAATTTTCAAGAGGATCACGTCCGCCCAAGATTTGCGTAATACAAGAGGAAAAGGAGCGCCGACGGATGGAATGTCAAGTCTACCCCCGGCGGGTGCCGAAGTCTCAGAAAGGATATCACATGTTCCACACTCCATATCCGGGGTACATATACTAACCCTTTTGAATCCGTTCACGATATTATAAACAGACCTCCTTTTCAATCCTTTAACTCTATCATGTCTGAAGAACGCGCTACATTTGCCAAGGAAGTCGCTGAAGTCGAGCGATGGTGGAACGTGTGTTTGCAATCCTCACTGCAATCTCTACAGCGGCTAACTCGTTCATTAGAGCCCGCGTTTTGCACGAGTAAAGCGTCCCTACACTGCAGCAGAGGTCGTCGCCAAGCGTGGTACTTTGCCTATCCAATATCCATCCAACGTCATGGCCAAAAAGCTCTATGCTTTGCTCTCGGACCATGCCAAGCGTGGTACGCCTTCACATACCTACGGAGCGTGCGTTCTACGTGATGGTCGAGATTGCTCGCTCGCTGATTATCGTGCAATAGACTTGATCCTGTTCAAGTCACTCAGATGGCCAAATATCTAGAGACGGTTTATGTTTCAGGCTGGCAGTCGTCCAGTACTGCATCGAGTACGAATGAACCTGGTCCAGATCTTGCAGGTATATCCGTGTTTCAATCGTGAATGTACATCTCTGTTGATATCCCGCGCCACAGACTACCCTTCCAATACCGTTCCCAACAAGGTGGAGCATCTATTCATGGCCCAACTCTTCCACGACCGTAAGCAGCGTGAAGCTCGTTCAAACATGACAGATTCCGAGCTTTCCAAGACGCCCAAGATCGACTACCTTCGCCCGATAGTTGCAGACGCGGACACGGGTCATGGTGGACTTACGGCAGTCATGAAGCTCGCCAAGATGTTCGTCGAGAAAGGTGCCGCCGGTATCCATATCGAGGACCAGGCGCCTGGGACAAAGAAATGTGGGCACATGGCTGGCAAAGTCCTTGTGCCCATTCAGGAACACATAAATCGACTTGTCGCTATCCGTCTGCAATTTGATATAATGGGCGTTGAGAACCTCGCTGTCGCACGTACGGATTCGGAAGCCGCTACCCTTATCACGTCTAATATCGATGACCGCGACCACGCTTTTATCCTCGGCTCTACAAATCCAAGCCTTGCGCCTTTGAATACCGTCATGGTAAACGCTGAGCGAGCCGGCAAGAACGGCGCAGAGCTCCAGGCAATTGAAGACGAGTGGATCCGAGCTGCAAACCTGAAATTGTTCTCCGAAACACTCGCAGACGCGCTCACAAAACAAGGCGCCAATTCCTCCGTGGTGAAGAAATTTGTTGAACGCGTCGCACACACATCGTATCCCATAGCTGTGTCACTCGCTCAGAAAGATTTTGGGCTCAAGAGCGTGCCGTTCTGGGACTGGGATGCTCCTCGAACGAGAGAGGGTTACTATAGATACCAAGGCGGGACTCAGTGCGCAGTGAATCGTGCCATCGCATTTGCACCTTACGCAGATTTGCTATGGATGGAGACGAAGAAGCCTATCTTGGCACAAGCCCAAGAGTTTGCAGCTGGTGTACATGCTGTACATCCCGGTCAATGGTTGGCGTATAATCTCAGTCCATCGTTCAATTGGGATGCAGCAGGGCTCGGCGAAAAGGATATGGAAGCTTATGTCTGGCAGCTTGGCAAGCTTGGCTTCGTGTGGCAGTTTATCACAGTAAGATTACTAAACTTATGTTCAAAGAGCAATGTCAACTTACCTTCCCAGCTCGGTGGACTCCACTCCAATGCATATATCTCAGATTTGTTCGCACAAAACTTTGCGAAAACGGGAATGAAGGCCTACGTCGAGCTTGTTCAACGGAAAGAGCGCGATCTTGGCACTGATGTCTTGACGCATCAGAAGGTACGACCTTGCCCTCTTACAAAATCGCGAGTCTGACAGTAAAAAATCGATCATTCAGTGGTCCGGCGCAGACTATGCAGACAATCTCATCAAGACTGTCACTGGCGGTGTGTCCTCGACTTCTGCGATGGGCAAAGGCGTGACAGAGTCACAGTTCACGTCAAAGCTATAAGCTTTTAAGGACGTTAGACTTGTAATATGTATGGTGTAACACTTTAGAACTCACATGTTGCATCCAGACTACTTGTGATATATACCAACCATTGAATCTATGTTGACCGTTAGATATGGTTATTGATAGGATATTTGTAGATTGTTCCAACCAACTGAAAGGTACTTTCACCGATAAGTAAGTGGTTGAACACGAAGGAAACGTATCGAGTTGGCATTGGTCGGCAAAGTCCGAGTGATGTCGAAAGCAAGCTTAGGGCGTCACGTAGTTGCAGTTCAGCTGCCTCAACAATGGACGAGCGAGTTGAGATCGCCTCTAACTTTCTTCTCCAATCACCTCCTGGGGAGATTAACGATGTAATTAATGGTCTGTCAATTTGACTATATGTCATTCCAGCCCCAATCGACCTTGATAGTGATTAGATGTACGCAACATCGTCTCTGACGACGATCTCCTCAAGGAAGGCCTTCTTCCAGCTATTCGAACATACAACCTCGCGCAGTTCATTGTTGTAGATGTCCCTGGCTCAGATCACCAGGTGAATATCTTTCTGTAACGGCCTCTCGTGTCTACATGCGGGACGATTCATTAATTCCTGGTCCAAGTCCGTAATTAGTGAAGTCGCGCGGGTAGCGGCTTCAGCTTGCGCTAGCTCGAATGCAACAGGAACGGAAGAAGAGGGCGAGGGAAAGACGGAAAGTTCAGCAGATGAGGAAAGGTTTTTGGATCCACGGTCTATGACGACTTTCGTGTTCAACCATCTGAGTTTGGTGCGTCTCTATTATTCTCTTTGAAAAGTATCTTGTTGAGGGCTTATGGTGATTGGTACCCGTTTCCAGGAAGCCTCAGATGTACAGAAAGCTGAACCGAACCCCGACTCTGAGTCTTTTAGGTACGTTCTTAAACGAAGTCACCTAGTCTGCTGATTATGGTGGCTGGTAGGAAGGCCTTAGAGACGGCAGTGCTGTCTTATCTGAAATCGCATTATTTGGAAGGCGTAGCGTCGGTATTCGCGCTGCCTGATACGCCGAACCAGTTCATAATCCAGATCGTCGCGAACAAATACAATGCCACAAATTTTTGGCTAGTTCCTACCTGTCACTGATTTCACGCAACGCTGACCTTGAATAGGTCAGGGCGATGGCGTTCAGAGTATATTGTCGACCTGAATGAGAACAAAGTGACGGGCAAGGTTCAAGTAAATGTGCATTACTATGAGCAAGGAAACGTGCGCTTTTTATTTCATCTTCAACGCGTGTTTTTAGCTAAGTTATCACTTGCTTCCACACTAGGTGCAACTGGCCACGACACACGACGTTTCGCTTACGCTACCTCCGGCTGTCGTTACGTCAACACCTAGCGCGTCAGCGACGAAAATACTCGCCCTTATTGAAGATGAGGAGAACAACTACCAAACATCGCTCAATGAAGCATATCAAGAGATGGGGGAGAAGACATTTAAAGGTCTTCGACGTGCGCTGCCGTTGACCCGGCAGAAGATAGATTGGGACAAGGCAGGTTCAAATTTGTCCGTATGATGATGATGATATTGATTCTATGCTATTTTATGTAGGTATTGAGTTACAAGCTGGGCGCGGAGCTAACTTCAAGTAAAGGTAACTTCGGCAATCCGTAGAATGGAATTGTGTATCTTTACAATGACAATATGAATCCGCTCTTTTTCTGGTATCTTACTCTACTCCAGAAGTTCATATTTACGGATTGTCGATTATATATGTACAGGAGGGAATATAGAATTGGCGAATAGGATACAACATGAGCAAATTCCGACCTTGGAGATCTCATCGTAGACGAGAACGTTTTGTTGGGGTACGATCCATCATATTTTGAATCGTCTCTTCATCCTCAGCTTGTTGTCCTGGACCCAACAACAGGACATCGGGAGAACTTGAACCCGGAAGAAACCATTCTTCCTCATCTTCACGATCAGTCATAGCGGTTTGAAAGATATGTTTCTGCGAGCGGCCTGCAAAAGACAACGTAGACTGCAACTTGGCACGTTTCGGCTTCGTAGGTGTGGCTTCCACCAGTGTCACACCTTCATCTCTGGGCTTCGTTTCTTTCTTCATAGTAATATCGTTCTCCTTCTTCTTGGCTGGCTCTTCCTGCACAGGACGTGGTTTGGGCTTAAATGCACGCGACATGCTGACCTCACGGTTCAGAACCCGCTTCTTTGATGGGCCCGCAGTGACACTGCGTTCGCGATCTAGGCGTTCCTGGGCTAGCGAAACGGACAGTGAACGGGAACGGCTGCGTCCAAAAGGCTGCGGTGCCTTTGTGGTGGTAGGTGAAGGAGACGGTTGTCGGGTCGACGCGCGGATGGGAGATTGTTCAATGTCTGGAGAGGTAGCACGAGATGAAGAGGGGGACGAGGGGTTGGAAGAGTCCGTAAAGGGAGAATCCGGAAATAGCTTGGACCTCATTAAGTGACACATATGTGGAAGTTGACTTTCAAACCTATAAGCAGTCTTTCAAATTATGGGACTCTATATTCAAACTGCATGCGTACTGAGGCTTCACGATCTGTTCGAAGAAGGTTTGCATCCAATCCAATTGCATATCTTTTGGTCCCTTTGCTTTTGAAGAGTTTTCTAAGTCGTCCACGAGCTGCCACATTGATAGCTTGTCCATGAAAATTTCTAAGCAATCTTGGGGGGACGGTTCAGCGGGTTGTTTCGGGAGGCCTCTTTTGCTCCCCTTCTTAACGGGAGATGGTAATGGTGGTGGATGTCCTGGGAGAGACAGTTTTAGAAAGTAGAGCAGAATCTGGATTTGGAATCTGGATTCATGTCAGTTTGTTTCAAGACGAGAGCTGGAATATACGTACTCGCGTCGCTCCATTCTCTCGAGCCACCGCGTTCGCCACTTCTCGTCCTCCCACGGGCCCTCGCGTATGTCTGTCGTCCTGGTCCACAGATCATCGTCGGCCTTTTCGTAACTTAATGCGTACCACATCATCGTTTCTTCTATTTCCCCAGCTCCACCACCATTAGAAAGAATCTGCGGCAGTTCCACGCGATATTTTTGTGATGCGGTGCGTGCTGTTTGTAATAGTTGCTTCAGGTGTGAGTGGAGTGGATGAGGGTCGGAATGCTCTGCGGTCACGCGTAATAGTGAGGGTACGAGAAGATTCAGTGGCATTATTGACTTCCAAAAGCCTTCAGTATCATTTTCGGGCTTAATGACGCGCCTGTCGCGTCAATCAGGCGTACCTCTGGCAACCAAAGGAATTGGAGATACGTCCTGACGACATATTCCTCATCGGTCTCCCGAGTTGTTGTGAAAGGGTAATCATTAGCAAGGGACTTCTCTTGTGTGACAGTCCAATTGAGTTTTGATTTGACACTGAGAGAATAATGCAAAGCGGAAACCATTCAACGATTGATGTGTTTGGCATCACTTTCACTCAGCCAAGGGGGGCCAGTCGGCAATCAATTCAAATTTGATTGACTTAGCTTCAAGTTCACTAAAACCACCGACACTCCCACCCACCCCTTTCGATTGTAAAGACCATTAATTCGTGAACACATACACTATCATATAGAATTATTGCCGCGACTCGAACCCTGGTCTTCCCTTTCCGAAGTACTGCCGAAAGACTTCTCATCAGATAGAGGTGTATTTGTTGAAACTTCAGTTTTCTGATAGATTTCAAACACGAACTTCATGACAACTCCTTGCCAGGAGGCTCCAGGAGACGCACTGCCATTCAATCGTTCCGTCACTTAGCCGATACCTCTTAAGACGAGTAATGCGTGCATTTGTCTTCCCCCAATCAAGCCGGTCTTGATCTTCCGTCCTCCAAATCTTCACCATGTTTCTCGGGTGCCGCTGTGCAGGTAAAACTCCAGCTCCAGCAGATCCCACCGAGAGTTACAGCTCACTACTTTGCAGCATTTGTTCTTTTCATCCTGGCTTCGCTGGTCGCCGCAGACGTTCAGATATATGAACCCCCCGCTATCTACAAGCGGTCAGACACATTTCATGTGAAAGCTGGTGAAAAGAAGGTGACAGTTTTGGGTATGGCTCTCTTCCCGTCCTTTCTGTGTTGCTCATCACCCTCTAGACCACGGTACTTATGACTATGTACATTTTTCAGCCGATCCTGGAGTCGAAATCCAAGTCAAGGTTCTTGGGAAAGTTCCTATCAATCGGATGACCATAGTCTCCTCCCGTTTTGACTATGATAACAAGCCTCAGCTTCAAAAGAATATGGTGTCTTGGCATCTCAACGAGCAGAAACATTTCCTTTTAAAAATTGAAGGTCTTCGTGAGCTCGTTGTCGCAGTTGATCCTCCAGAACAGAATGTACCTCCCTCGTCTGGACCCAACATCTTCAATGTTGTGTCTGCACCCTACAAAGCAGACAAGTTGGGCAAAAGACTGACTACCCATGCTTTTGACGCGGCAATTTCCGCTGCAAGCGAATGTGAGCGAGACGATCCTATTGTCTATGTTCCGGCAGGTGTATATCTCATTGGCAACCTTGTCCTCCCTTCAAAAACCTCTCTTTACCTTGCACCAGGAGCTGTTCTGCGCTTCACCGGTGATCCGCAGGATTACACGCACGATTGGGATAAGGATGCAGAAGGTCGTTCTGGAACCTATTGGATCTCCACGGCGCACAATTCTACTGATGTCAAGATTTTTGGTCGGGGTACAATAGATGCCAATGCATACGCCTACAAGGACGCATCATTCGTGCAGAATATCGTTGTACCGGTCCTCACCAGTCATTTTGTCCTGGATGGTCCCGTCTTGCGCGATTCGGGAAGCACTGCTCTAAATATTGTGCACTCCAACTCCGTCGATATCCGGAACTTGAAAGTCTTGAATCATATTGAAGACATGATGGATGTGAGTCTTTTCCACAATTTTTAGTGCTACCTTCCCTGAACGGGGTTCACTCTATATAGAACGGCTCAGTTGACGTCGTAGAATCTCAAAAGTAAGACTTTCATCGTTCTGATTTCGTCATACTCTCATCGATCCGTAGTGTTACCGTGAGTGATGCGATCGCCATCTCCCTCTCGGACACTTTTGCGGCCAAAGCGACCAAACCGCCCTCCGATACCGTCCCAACCTATCCTGGAGCCTTACAACCCCTCGAGGACGTTCTCTTCCAGAACTGTCTAGGTTGGACAGCGAATTATGGCTTCAAAGTTGGACAGGGAGCAATATCTAACATGACCAACATCAAATTCTTCAATAGCACGGTATATGATTCTGCCGTTGGCATGGGAATTCACAAGAAGGTAAGCTCTTCAATTTTTTCATAAGTTGTCAGCATATCTAAGCATACTTAGTGGGGCAATGGGACCGCATCGAATGTCACTTTTGAGAATATGATCATCAAATCGACCAGCTACACCACCAGTCATCTTAACGGCATGGTAGGGTCATGGATTGCACTGTTTGTTGAAAATGGGGAAGAAGGCGTTGGACCGATCGCCAACGTTCACGTCAAGAATGTGTTGGTTGGAGCCGAAGGAGGAAGCCAGCCTCTGGTCAGCGGCGTGGATGGCGCAAATGTTAGCAATGTGGAATTCCGCAACATATGGTTACCCAAAGCTGCCCACCCTGCATCCTCCTTGCAAGACTTGGATCTGGAAAACTTGAACTTCGCGTCCAATATAACCATTGTGGACGACCTTGCTCGGTCTCAAGCAGATGCCCAATGTTCGACGGAACAGACACAGAAGGGTGGCTACTGGCACATAATCGTGGATTTCTTCCGAATCTTCTGAGGCAAAGTGCAGATTAGAATGATGACTGCTTTTTCGGGTTTGACAAGGAAAGATTTTTGTGCCGGCTAACCTCGCCCAGTCGACCCCGTTTCAGTAAGAGGTAGAAGACGCTTGTCATGAAGGAAAATTGATTTTCCGTGCCTTGCACAGCGGACGGGAGTAGCGGAAGCTTGAGAATGAATAAACTTTTGCCTTTGTAACAAACATTTCACTTGAGCGGAATTGCATGCCAGTCATAGGCGGTTGATGTGAAACCTGGGTCAATTGCTCTTTCGTTTCGCACTGAGAAATATAATTCGTCAACGACACCTTCTAAACGTCAGGAGTCTTGGAAGTGACTGTATCGTCTAACATATTCAGCCCTCAGTACTCAGTCTCCACCTTATTATTAGTATTGATACAGCCCTATTTGTGAGTCACTTATTGGCATCAAATCTTGACACGCCTGTATCCATACATATTTGCGCTATAGCTACCTTTGACCACGAGGACTCGTGAGACTCTATGCTATCATTATTTGACAAGAATGAATAATTGAAGCTCCCGCCCGCGGCTGCATCGGCCCCATTATCTGCCTAAAGGACTCCGATGACGGAGAGATAGGGATTCTGTATGTGTAGGACTAAGAATGCCCGACATTTGACGAGCGTTGGATATGCATAATAGAGCCTGCAGCTTTTCAGATTCAGATCCAGCTTTCTTTAATACAGAATCCTATCTCGAGGATGAAAAATTCAATGACCCGAAACTCTATCCATGACCGGGATTGATGGCAGGATTTCTGCAAACAAGGTCCTGACAGAAAAACGATCGTTCCTGACTTACCCCACCCAAGCAAGCGCCGACAGTTCCTCTTCAAACTGTCGCACTTAGAATTTTTCTGCGTCTTGGGGCAAAATATGGCTTTCGACCTGCTCATTGAGGCATGTCGTAAAACAGGGCAAGTGCTCGACGTTAGGCAGCTACAGCTGATTTGCGGCGCTATGAAGAATTCGAAGGAAGTAGGATTGGCTATTCGCTTCCCAAAAGGCCGATTTATTTAGCCCAGTTAGTGCGAGAAGTCGACTGACAGTCTATTTGTTGATCGACTCAGAATCCTCGTGTCCTGTCAATTCTGCGCCATGGACTTCTGACCGCGCCTCTTAATATTCAGCCTCCAGTCTACTTCTTTCTTTAACCCCCATGTCTAACCACCGGCGGGAGACTCAGCCAAGGACATATCGTCTTACTTTGTCCTCATTACTCTCATTACCAGTGCGTGCATTTTTGCATCCGCGTTAATCTTCATTCATCCTATTTTCTTCAGTTCCGTATCTGTAATCCTCCTCCTGCCGTTGGTAAAGTCAGGTCCTTTGGCGGTAAATTGAGTCCTTGTTTATCTATTATCGTATGTCCTCAAAATCTAAGTAGTAACGCCTCTACTTCAAATTCGTCTTGAGGATATTCTAAACAGGAAACATCTTCCACCTCTTGGTATGTTTCCATATTTGTTCTGTTTCTTACATGATCCGACATGTTGTGTGCAGGCCTGAAAGATTTTGAGGTAACATTTATAATACTCAGAAACTGGGTAATATCCTAAAAAATGCATTGCGTCGCAGGAATGGTTGCTGCATGTCGAGGACTGTCCAGAGAACCTGTGCGTAGCTTTCCCTCTACTTGACAATGACTCTTACATATTATCGATCAGATATTTCATCCTCTGGCTTAAAGAATACACCGTGAAGTACCACCAATGGGCCGCTGCATCCAAGGCAAGAAGGCAGACCGTTCGATATCTGCAGGACCAGGCTCCTGCACCCAGTACCTCTAATCTATCCTTGTTCTACGCGCGAGCTAAGCAAACTTTCTTCATGCCAAATTCTGCCTATGAGCTGGATATCCCCTCCGATGTCCTTGCCCCTTTCCACACCACCGACCTCTCTAATCACCCCGATCCCTCGGTATTCAGTCAAGTTTCAGGAGAGGTCACGAGAATGTTAGAGCAGTCCCTCGAACGGTTCCTTCGTGCACAGGTTACCAACGTTGGCAACAACCGTGTTCTGTGCGGCATCATCGCTGGTAACTTCTGCTGCATCGTAGGCTTTATTCTTCCTATTGCTGTAAACTTCATAAAAAGGTATTCTCGATGGGAGCGTATTGCAGCTTTCCCTGGCCTGTGGATAGGACTTGCTATCTTGCTGGCGGCACTCAAAGGCATCTGTCTCGGCGTGTATATCTTTGGTGACCTACGTCAGCTTCGGAGATTCGAGCTAGAGCGACCTCCAATATCTAAACCTCGACCGCTAGACAAAGTTACCTTCTTGCCTATCTTTTCTCCACCCTCGAGCCCGACACCACTTACGCCCTCTACACCAATCACTCTTGTAGCGCCTTCACCACCACCACTCGCACATATCGTAGACAATTGCCTGACGCGCACACCAACAGTATCATCAGTATCATCCTGTTCGAGTTCAGGTAGTGAAACATCAGGCTCATCTGGTTCTCACTTGCGTATAGAAATATCCGGTGCCTACTATGAGACTGAGTCTGTAGACAATGATCCCTATTATAGTCCCAGTGGGGCTGAACCTACCTTTACTTTCAACGAGAAGAACGAGGAGGATTGCTCATTTGCGACCACCGCTGCCTTTATCCACCCTTATGACTCTACCATCGACCTCGAGCAAGATAGTCCTAAATTTCTTCCCCAAGAAAGACAGCCTATCTCTCCTTTCGATTTTAACGCTCTTCCTCCTCGGTCTGCGACGGGTCATCACCGTTTTGCTGGTGTCAAGTTACCCAACTCAGATCACGAAATCGTCGAGATCAAGCCCGACCTTCCTCCGTTATCGAAAGTGTCCGCCACAACGATCCTTGAGCGACTTCAGATTCGATGCATACCCAAAAAATGGCTTGTCCTCAGCAGAGATCCTGGTACCCCAGCCGGTCTCGATGATGCAAAGGACTTTGACCTTGAGTCTGGAAAGAGTAATTTTGAGGAATCAGTAGCCCGACCGACAAACGTAGCGCGTCTAACTCGACGCAGCCACAGCTCATTGTCTATCAAGAAACAATTTAAGGAGATCAGAGCTGTGCCTGCCTTCACATCTCTCACTCGAATCCTCAGTCCCGTTGTGGTTCGTGCTCAGTGGGAGATTGTCGTGCGCTCATCTTTGATTGCATTCGTCATCAGTTTGATTGTCGTCGGTGGCCTATTGGCTATCCCCGAATGACTTATCGTCGTCTTTGCTTGATTATCGGCTGATATTTAAAGCTTTGTACCACTCTTTCAATCGTCTTCCTTTCTACAGCGCTTCAGTCTGTCTGCTCTGATATACACTGGACGCTCGTTTCACACACAATCATTAATAAGTAGTCTGTCGATCGTTATCACTCCCTGCATCTGTACCTGTACTCAGTGTACTTGTTTGTTGTATTAACACTCCTGTTCATTTTATACCTAGCTATCATGAGAATTATTTCGGCGTAATCACTCGATGTCTTGTCGTGTGAATGAACTTTGAGCACCCCAATTTACATCCCTCAAAGAGGGAAAGTGCCTGATACATGGAAATTGCCTACTGAAGGTCATTATGTTGGTACTTTCATGTCAATCATCCAGAATCCATGTGAATGAGCGCTTGCGTGACACAACTACACCAGCGTGGATAACCGTGCGATCGAAAGGAGGATGGAGGACTGCTGACTGGATCGAGTGAGCGCCATGGAGGATTACAAAATCCGCGGGATCGCCGAGTGCCGGGATGAGACACCTACACCTGCCGTCACTTTGATCCAAACCGAGAGCCAGCTTCGACGTCAAAGTCACAGACCGCTGAACAAAGCTATATTAGTGATCGTAAATTTTAATAAGCAACCCACGACAAGGGCTTCGATGTCAGTGGGAGCCGCAGTCTGAAATAGGGCAACACCCAGCGAACAGAGCATCAAAGGATCCAGAGAGCCCTGCGGTGTGAATGCGTTTTGGACATTGTTCACGCTCATCGCCACTTGAATTCCATACTTGCTGAGAAGGTAAGGCACGCGCAACGTGCTTCGTGGAGCTCCCAGAGGCTTCTCGTAATCGTCCCTGCCTTGCATGTAGAGGTCGGATTGCGGTAGTCCTACCAAGGTAATGGGGAGGTCTTTGATAGCTTCTGCAAGTCTCTGCCACTCTTCTTCTTCGAACAACTGAAGTCGTGTCGCGTGGCCGATGGTGATTCGCCGATAAGTCTGGCCAGGAGCACCGGTCCATCCACCCATTTGTTTTACCTGCGAAATGACTTCGTAAATGAGTGGTTCTAATGAAAGGTCAAGGTTATAGTCAAGGTGGAAATCGACGTGTGCTCCATATTCATACGCCGCAGCCATGATAAGGGCAATGTTCATTTTTGCTTGCTCCACTGTGGCCTCGACATATGGTGCAGAGCCGAGAACGTTGACTCCATCTCTTTTTAAGGCTTCATGCAGCAAAGTATAATTTTGACCGGGATGTGTATCTCCGGGGGCATCAAATAAAGGCTCTTGGGCAAAAACTAAAATTAAAGGAACGCATCACGAACGCTGATCAATAAGAAAACCCGAGGACATTCTCAGAAGAAAGGCTCGCCTGCTATTTGGACATCGCAGACCTTCTCGAATTTTCTTTGCAGTGCCTGAGCGATGTCCAAGCACGCGAAGCCAACGATCTTGTCGACCTCAACGTGAGCACGCATTGACGTCACGCCATATTGGACGCTCTCACGTATGAGCCTCGCACCTCGGGTATAGAGGTCGTCCGGATTCAAGGGGAACGCTGCCTTCGCCTGCCCGGTCACTTCCAAAGCCTCTTTAAAGAGGCTTACATGATAAAAATTGTAGATCAGAAATATTTATACTCGGTCCGTAATTCGATCACCATACCCAGTGGTAACCTCGCATCTATCTAAAATGAAGCATTTGTCAAGATGTATATGTGAATGGCATAACCTTGGCAATTTCAGTCGGAGTAGTCATAATTCATAAGTGGACTTACGAAGGCAGCACTAGGCTACCACCTGCATCGATCAATTGCTCATTGGGGATTTCGCTGGTATGAATTTGCGAGGAAACTCTTTGGACCCGGCCGCTGTGACACTCTATTCGCCAAAGCTTGGACGATAGATCCTTATCGCTTGACGGCAGTTTGGCATTGATTATAACCAATGGGGGAGGTTGTCCGCCACGATCCACATCGACTGGCATAAAGGTTGTTGGCGTCGTCACAAGTCTTTTATCTCAATTGTAGGGCTGGTGAGATATGAGTTTCTCAGCACTTGCCACTGGGTGTGCGCCAGAAGATAGGGGGAATGAACCCGTGGTCTTTCTTGGTCGTTTCTATCCGGAGGAGCGGGCCGGATCTCTCTCCACAAGACCACGCGAAAGTTAAATATAGACAAAGACACTGAAATGAAGATTAGCAATCTCATTATCTCGACACTAAGAACACGCACAGTGGACCCTCCATAGTTCTATTCACCTCGGCTGGATTACTGTCTGATGAAATTGACGCCTGGTTGTTAAACGTTATAGAGGTAGGTCTTGCCTGGTTGGCTGCAAGTCACACATCTCACCCTGAGTCGAAGACCGAACGTCTAAATAAGCGCACACTTGTCAGCTGTTGATTATCCCAGTCCTCTTATACGTTCGCGATGTTTATCGTACCTCACATTCACCTGCTCCGCCTGGTAGCAGCAAAGCTATCACGCACACCCTCCGCAGGAGCCATTCTTATTTCTTCCAGGGTGATTTAAAAGGAAGTCACCGATCTAATAAATGTTTCGATGCATGAACCGCGTAGATGGATATTACTCAATACAGTGGGCGATTACTCGTACTCGACAGGTGTAGGATATCGTGGCATAAAATATAGGCGCCAATTTGAGTCGAATGAAATTACTAGAGTAAATGTGTTTCAGTCCAAGATGTCAAGCGAAAAGCAGAGAATATGTTGGAGACCAACGGCGTCGTGAGTAAAAGTACATTGCATTGTCTATGATGCACCAAGGTGCTTTTTCAAACGACGAAACCTTCCTGCTCATAAAGAGACAAGTAGGCGTTAAGATGAATAAGGGCCAGACGAGAAATTTTTTCCACAAGTACCCGGATCTCTTCGGCTAATGGCTCCATACCAGTAGCGAGGTTTGAGGGTGCTTGCGTGGATCCATTCTGGATGCACGAGAGAAAATCGATATTGGTCAATTTTCCAGGGGTAGAGTCACGACCAGGATATGCTTGAGCAACGACTGAGTTGAAGACCACGTCTCGTAAACGCCGCCGAAGCATAGTACACAAGGACGAGTCAGGATGGATGTTAGAGTCTGCCCATCGCTGGGCAACCTGCACCATAGTTTCACTGGGGGCCTTGCTGACAGGTGAGGGCGGAACAGAGGGAATACGAGCCTCCTCGGCTCGTTTGGCAACCTGCAGAACAATATCCTGTTTGGCAATCCTCTCTTTTTCCACATCCTTTTCTCGGGGGCCGTCAGCCTCGTCAGACACACGTCGCGCGGAGAAACAATATCCGAGACGAGCGGAACCGATATCACGAATTTCAGTTTTCAATCGAAGGAGGTCGACGGTCCCTATTTTTGTGGAATCTTGCGGCGAAAGGGGAGTATCACTTGATTCTGAATGAACAAGTTGTCGATATAGGAGGAGGAACATGTAGATGGCTGTAACATCTGCAACATCGGCGCTCAGGGCCACTAGTCGAACACTGTCCAGATAAACAGTTTCTGGAGGATCAGATAGACGAGGTAAGGTGGGACTTGTGCACTGAAATACTGGTGTGGGAGGTGAGGACGATGATGATGAGTTCAATGCGGATGACAACTCCGGTGGATCAAAAATCAAGTCTATGACGCCCTTAAGAACGGCAACATAGGTTTGTTGATTCCGAGGAAGAGTACTATACTGAATGCTATTTGATGGGTATTTGGGGTGTGGGATGGATTCGCGAGACAGGAGATCGGCATGAGCCAGGCGTAACCACTCGCGAGTCAGCCTTAGCGAGAAATCCTTACGAGTTTTGAATGCCTTGAGTTCGAACTGTCCCGAAGTGCGCATGAGGAATGGCCGTAACATCTGGAGCTGATGGTTTGCAATATCCTTGAAAGTCAAAGGGATTGAGTAACAGGTAGAATAGGTGAAAAAAAGACCTGTACCAATTTCATGAGCTCGAGTATCTCGAGGCACATCCTGACAGCAATCACCGCATCACGCTTTCCTCCTGTTCCGCCAGGTGCACAGGTCTGAGCTACCTGTACCATTGTTTCCACAGCGCGATCCCGCATTGGCGCGCAATGACCTTTTAAGATAGCACCAATAGCGGAAAAGAGGCCAGTCGGATCAAATAACTCATGCTTAAGCTCTTGTTCGATCAGGGCTGGATCGAGAATAGAACGAACATACGCTGCCTGCGCAGAATGCTCCTGGATCTGCGATTTCAGCGTGCTGGGGTTCACATACATGCCGGATACATTTGAGAGAGGCTGTATGACAAGAAGAAAAACTTCCAGGAATTCTGTAAGAAGGGTACGGATTCGAGAGGGCATCCGCAACGTCAGGACGTTCAATGCAGATGAATATGCAACTATGGGCTGAGAAGGGGGCTGGGGTATCTGTGAACAGGCACACACGACAGAATGAGGCTTCCTTTGAGAGTCAAAGGACACGCAGGTGCAGCCTGTTTCAACTTCCTGAATCACCGCAGCCCAGTAGCGTTCACACATGTTACGTTTCCGACGACTGCACGTCGGACGAAACTGAAGACCTGGGTCGAAAAGAAGGTCATGACCTGGACAGGATTAGATAATCGCGTGGTGGACAAAAAATGAAATTGAGACGCACGGAGTTGCGGATTTCGGAGAATGACATCGAGATCGAGCTCCTTCAGCGTTTGACGGTTCACCAAGGGATGAGGAGATGGAATATGTATGGAATTAGTGTCGATGGGGAAGAAGGGGACGACAGACGGAGATGACGGATCAACTGTGTTCGGTGCCGGACGCAAACGGAGAAGAGAACCACTGGAAGGACCTGGATCAGCCGCCGAAACCATGCCAAGGTCTTCGATGTCGCTGCCATGGCGGGGGGTTGGGGGCGGGCGAGGCTTGAGAAGTGACTTGCGTGGAAGCGGTGGTCTTTTGCGGAGGGCGGTCTGAATCTTGTCGAGCCTTGGACGCTTGAAAACGACCTCTGCAGAGAGCGGGCTGGAAACATGTTGGGGAGAGGGGGGCCAGTCTGGGAGCTGGAGGGGGGCAGGATGGGGCATGGGGTCGTCGGGCGGGGACTTGCGCTTGACAGAGTCGTGCATTCCTGGGAAGGAATGAAAGACAGGGGGCTCGATAGGCAGCGGGAGACTTGGAATCAGTCGCGAGGCTATTTAAGCAGCGGGGAATAAGTAGCGGGGACTATATAAGTAGCGGAACACATGGCGGTGGCAAATTCTGCAACCACTCTACGAATCTTCCACGCGATCTTCTCATGCCGTGACATGCCTTGATTTCTTTCAACTCTCCCCTTTTTCAGCACCCATGCCGCACACCACCCGCATCCATTTGATTACTTGCGCCCAGTTCATGAATGATACACACATGCATGTCCAATCCAAAGCCTAAGCATCATTCCAAACCGTATTGCCACTCTTCTCGCTTCGCGGACATGATCGTGGTACTCCCCGAGCCCAGACAGACCATGCATTCAATTCACGGCCACCTATTCCGGCTTTTCTTTCTCCAATCTTCCTCCTCATTATTTCCCGGAGAAATCACGCCGGTTTTGACCTTACCAAGCGTGGCCAAGCAGTCCTTCCATGTGCCTCGCATTTGCTATATACTCGTCCTTTTCTGGTTCTCAATGTCCATTTCAAGCATGTGTAGTTTGCTTTGTCCTTGGGAGTAAAGCACTCACAGTCTTCTCTTACTCGCCTTGGCTCAATGCGGCGATTAGGGCTTATTACTCGATACTGGATATTAAACGTTGCCAATCATGCTGCCGACTTTAATTTCTTAATCTCCTTTATGCATGTGTTTTTTTTACATACAATAAATTCCACAATTATGGGGTCATGTGGCCAACAATGAACAAGACAATTCATCGTCTCAATACATCCGGTGCTGACATATGGCCCACGCACATACGCGGGTCCCAACCATGCACCTCGGATCATCACTCAGCCATCTTGGTTGACCTGTGAAGCTCTTGCATCAATCTAGTACTCTGGTGTTTCTTTTTCTCATATCAAGACAGAACATATAACCTTTTTCGCCTTTTTCACCTGTTTGTGACATTGTTGAAGCCGCTACAAACGGATGATACATGTATGATGTACCATAATGGAAGCTGTCCAAGTCAACGTGCTTTTAGAGATAGTCATCAGACCTAATCCATAAGCTCGTAGTCATTCATTTTAGGTTGCCAATACAGTAGCTTGCAGTTGTCCGTGGTTTGGCAATCTATGACCGGCCCTGCGCACCGAAGATAGTCACTCAGAACGCCACACGCCTCATTTGCTCCATGTCATGGTCGCTGGAAGAAATGCATCATTTACAAATGAAATAACAGTGCTGGCGTATCGGTATTCATATATCTAGGCATCAATTAATTTCTCATCTGGCTTAGCGTCATCATGTGCATCGGCACCGCTGATAGGTTGCTTGGTAGGTTTGCGACCATAGAACTCCGCGATAATCTTGGGGTTGATCCGGTTCAGTTGTTCCTTCGGGAAGATGCGGAGCAAAGACCACGCCAGGTCGAGAGATTCAAAAATGGTCCTAGACTCATATGCTCCTTTAAAGGAATCGGGCTTCGTTGATAGTTACAAGGATGAATGAGGACAGACGAACCTTGTCCAACAAACTGGCGCTCAAACTTATCCAAGAACTCGAGGGCCAACTTATCCTCCGGTGAAAGAGCTTCCTCGCCAACAACAGCTTTCATGGCAGCAGCGTCCCTTCCAATGGCATATTTGGCATACTAGGACAGGTATCAGTACACGTTATCAATAGACCTTGCGTATGCCCACCAGTTGATTTGAAACGTCACCATGGTCTTTTCTCGTCAGTTTTTCTCCAATGGCACTCTTCATCAGACGCGAAAGAGAGGGCAGCACATTGATGGGTGGGTATATTTGCCTGTTGTATAATTGTCGATCTACGAAGATCTGGCCTTCGGTAATGTAACCGGTGAGATCGGGAATAGGGTGTGTAATATCTGTACGGCGTTCCCTGGTCATACTCTCAAATGAATGAAAACGTACAAGTTACCATCGTTCGGCATTGTAAGAATGGGGATTTGCGTGATAGAACCATTCCTTCCCTGAACTCGTCCTGCGCGTTCGTAAATCGTGGACAAATCAGTGTACATGTAGCCGGGATAACCACGACGGCCAGGAACCTCTTCTCGAGCAGCAGAGACCTGATACGACCTGGTTGAATGTTCCAGAGCCTCAGAAAAATAGAGCACGCTCTTACCTCACGTAGAGCATCAGCATACGATGACATGTCAGTCAAGATGACCAGGACATGTTTCTCCAGCTGGTATGCGTAATACTCAGCGGTGGTAAGTGCTAGTCGTGGGGTGATAATTCGTTCAATTGTGGGATCGTTGGCCAAGTTTAGGAACAAGGTAACGCGATCAAGACTGCCGTTCGATTCAAAGTCTTCTTTGAAGAAACGAGCCGTCTCCATATTAACACCCATAGCAGCGAATACTACGGAGAAGTTATCTTCGTGACCATCATGAACGTCCTTCGTGGGCCGCTTCACCAATCCTGATTGACGCACGATTTGCGCCGCAATCTAATGGACTTAATGCGGATGCTTATCGGAAAATAGGAGCTTTACTCACTTCATTATGAGGTAAACCCGCAGCAGAGAAAATAGGTATCTTCTGTCCTCGGGCGATTGAATTCATGGTGTCGATTGTTGATATACCGGTCTGAATCATCTCTTCGGGATAAATACGCGAGTATGGATTGATCGGGGAGCCTATTACATGAAATGAAGTCGATGAATAGTTCATGTAGTAGACATTTCAGCTCACCGTTGATGTCCAGATAGTCCTCGGCAAATACTTTTGGTCCATTGTCAATCGGGTTACCAGAACCATTGAATATACGCCCCAACATATCCTCGGCAACAGGAAGTTTCATGCTGCTTCCAGTGAACTCGACATGGGTGGACTTAACGTCAACACCAGAGGTTCCCTCAAAGACCTGCACAATCGCCTTCTTGCCCTGAACTTCCAGCACCTGCCCACCACGTTTCGATCCATCAGGTAAAGTCAATTGAACGATTTCATTATACGACGGGAACTAGCCAATGATCTTTAGCTCATACCATTTACACCGTACAGATCGGAGCATCACGCATACTTTGACGTTGTCCAGTACAACCAGGGGGCTTTGTGAGTTATGAAGATTAGCAGTGATCTTACAAAGGCAGAGCTAGAGGCATACACACCCATTAATTGCAGAAACAGTTCTGTAGTCTTCGAAAGGAATTGGATGGCTGAGCTCACAGGCAAGATTATGAACATACCAAGATGAGGTTTGACTGTGTACTCTCGCGTTACTGCAGCAGCGTTGATTTGTGCCAGTTCCCTGTCGCTGAGTCGAGCATCCGCCATGTCTCACAACTTGGGCTGCTATAACAGGATTTGCTTTTTAGCAAGTTGTCCCCAAGAATGATGTCGAGCTGACGCTACAGTCAAATTCTCACGACTGATAAATGAATAATAATAAATCACTGATGGTATCACATTTTTCGTATATACTCAATTTCAGCACTTCAGTCGGTGGACAGCTTGAAAGTTCATGAGACCTGAACGAAAAATCGCATCAGGGGATCTTGCATTCTTCAATCGGGGCACGCATACTGCTCAACAAAGTTCAAGCGCGGCTCATAATAAAAGCCGACACTCAGAAAAACGGAGGTCTGTACGAAATTTACTGTGACGGATCTATTCATTCGCTGTCCATGAAAACTCTTCCGACTTGAGCTACTTTTTCTGTTATCACTGTATTGTCTGCAGAAGACCTAAAAAATCGATAGATCGTCAGTTACGTTCAAGGGTAATAGAAGAGAATACCATTCAGTTTCAAGCAGAATTTCTTCCACCACATCCGTTTCAATACCAATATCCGTGCCTTGCAAAAAGATGTACATGAATTCAGCTGAATTACTTCGAATCTGTTGATGTGAGTTTGTCAGTTTAGCGATGCGGTGACAGCGACGATAGGATCTGTACACTAGGAAGTTGATGGCCAAGAAAGTCAGCGAGTCTCGATACACAAACTTCAAATACTGTCTTGAAACGTAGGAGATGGACGGTACTAGTATTAATGTTAGAGCTTGTCATGAACGATCCGGCGAAGCTGGTTTACATTTTCATGCACTCGTGAATCCGTGGTAGACTCTTGATGCGAGATATATTTGTTGTAACCATGTTCAGGAGCTGGTGCAAGCTAAAGAAAACTTTAGATAATTGGCACAAGAAACAACTGTTCAAGAACCTCCTGGATCCGACAGGATCATCAAAAACCTTAGTCAAAGCATCCCCTTCAAACAGGACATTGAAGGTCTGCAAGACTGGCAGCACAATTGCATTTGAGGTTAGATTGGCCTTGGCCCGAGCGATAAGATCCTCCACCAGGGTATGAAGGTCATATCCCTGACCTTCGCTAGTAACTGGTAGTGACTTGACATAAGATGTGAGGCTGGCTGCCAGAGGGCGATACTAAATCAAGGCATGAGTCCAAAGAATGCAGAGAGAATTCCTTGCTTACGGTACTCTCCGTTTTGCTGCCCAGGCTGAACACCAGACCTAACAGAATTGAAGAGCGATATTCAGGTATTTCTAGTAAGCGAACAGCTCTCGGGAACAGCCAGGAGGCTTCATTCCAACTAACACTATCATCACTAAAATTACTTATATTTAGCTGTATTGGAATAGGGAGATGGTTGATCTACCTTGCGAACAATACTTTCAGGAATGGTAAACCTGGAAGCTGCCAACTGGTGGGGTTTTGCACCTCCGGTAAAGGCATATAGAGAAGCCGTAGAAAACATTCGCCTGCTTCCTGGCGAACGTTATCCAAGCGTTCAACACCTTGCTTCAAGATTCCGCGGACAGCGGAATGAAGTACTGAAGGAGGTAGATAAGTTTGAAATGGAAAGATTGTCCTAGAATGGCGCGTGAGAACTTCAATAGAAGTCGTTAAACTTTGGATACAGGCGACACGGATCCAGGAGCCTACATCCCCTCTTTGGTCGGTTGAATAGTCATCTAGTCCGTTCAGAAGACATTCAAAGAGAGAAGCAAGAACCTCTGTTGACAAATCTCATAAAGCAATCAGTATGAGAGCGAGTGATAATTTCAAAGAGGGAACACACAACGAGGGATGTCGGCACCGATTGTGGATATGATACGCGAAATGGCTTTGTAGCAATTCCTACGCACCTCGATGTTTGCTTTTAGAGGCACCTTTTCCGCCAGAGTAAGTCGGAATCTAGAGGAAAAGAAAGCGAAACGTACAGAAGGTCCGACAGTCTCCAGAAGACATGCTACGGCATCAAAAAGAGCGTTCTCATAGACTGAGTAGTCGAGAGCACCGAGAACGATCCCAAGGCTCTGCTGGATCGCTGGTGGACTGTTTTTAAGCTCATGTATCAACGTAGTATGAAATAATCAAATTAGAGTTAGAAAAGATAGAGTCGTTCAAACGGCTTATCTTCGGACGCCACTGGAACAATCGACCAGCCGACTGACAGACGCCATGGCATCCGCACCAGCTTCTTGCACAGAAGGTATCCTATGTTTCACACCGTGGTCAACAATCTTCCTCCATTGGGGAACAGAGGTAGTCTCTGGCTGAAGTTCAGGAAGAGTTACAGTGATGGATATAAGACGGCACGCGGTAGCAGTGACGATGGCGTTACGGGGACCAACCAAAACACCGAAGGGAATATGTGCAAGACAACGGAAAATCTAGCAATATTTCGATCAGTAGATAACAACATGTCCATAAGGGCTAGTTACTTCTCGCATGTGCACTTCTCGCGAATCGTAATCACGAGTTTCACGATAGGCAATCGCTATTTCCGACAATGCGAGCAACCCGCCGTGCAAATCAGACACATCGATCGAATCCAGGATGCGTGTCTATTAGATGTCAATGTAATTGCACACGGAGAGCCACAACGGGATGGCGTACAGCTTTTTGAATAACCACGGGGCCTAAAACGTCAAGGTTCTCAACGCATATAGATCGCAGCGACTGAGAACCTAATTCTCTCATCGCCGGATCCCAATGTCTCAAGGTCACATCAAGGACATGGTTTAACAAGAAAGTCCGATACTCTTCGTGTCTAGTCCTGATGTCAGCTGTCTGTTAATGCTGCCTTGTTTCACAACTTACTGAGCAACCTGAGGTGCAGCTACGAGAAAGGCATTTCTTCGTATACTGACGGCATAGAAATCGGTCTTTCCAAGGACATCTATGCCACAGGGAAATAAATTCTTTATATTTTGTTCAATATGTCTGTCAGATTCCTTAATAGATGAAAATGAATCTCACAGTCCTTCCAACATGTTCCTGAAAGGCTGCGCTTGCCGCTCTACGAATGTGTATTTCACGGTCATAGAGTGCTACAGCGGCAAGACGTTGCGCCAGATCTTGGGAGAATGGTGCAAGGGTGGAAGAAGCTTGGCTTCGAGCAAGAGCCCATATGACATAGGCCGCGGCATCACGTACATTAGATCCAATTGAATGAGCGCCTTTCCGCAAATCGAAAGAAAGTGCCTTACAATATCAACTGTCAGACAAAAGACGTGCAAAGCCGCGAAGCCGGCGGTCTCACCTTAGAGAGCCACTTGATCAGCTCGGAGAGTCTCGCTTGTGTCACAAGGCCCCTCCGGGTCATTTCAGCACACGCCAGACACGCTCCGTGCCATGTACTTTCGCCGATTGCAGGGACATCATAGAGGCTTGCGGCAGCGATTGAGTGTATAGAGAACAGACTCATGATAGTCTCGAGTATTTGGTCAGAGAAATCGAGGGGGAGGCGCTCGGAAACACGGGCAACTCCCTTCGCTGCTGACCATCGAACGACTGTATCCTACTCCCGGATGAGCTCTCGATTATCAGCATGAGAGTATGATATCGACGACCTTGTCCTGCAATGCATTGAAGAGGTGTCCTAGAACATTTTCTACCTCATCAGGGACTTCAAGGTCATTCTGTTGGACAAATCCCCTGTCTAGTTTTCCTCCACCAACTAACAGGCGTCCTGTGAAAACGTATTTAAAAGCAAGAATCTGGTCGGTGGATAAATTTGTACCCTTTTGGTACCCAAGAGTCGGGCTCGGAAGTGAACGAATCGCAATCCGAGACAACAGTTTTGTCTTGTATTTCCGTATAGCGCTACTACTTGAGAAAGTTTGGAGTCTGTCAATCGTCTCGGCTAGAGCAAAAAGCCTGGCTGATTCTCGTTGTATCTGACTAGATGAACCAGATTTGACCACGTCGCAAATGACTTGCAGAACACCGAGTGCCTGAAAATACCCAGTTAAAAAATAGTAAAAAATGGTAATTCGGATAAGAAAAACAGACTGTGAAAACGTCGATATCTGCTTTATCGAAAAGAGCTTGGGCCCATTCCAAAAATGGGCCAAAACGATCCGATGTGTCCGTCCTGAAGAAGTCACTGGTTTAATTCCACTTTAGCTGAGAGAAATCATACCTCATATAAAGACGTGAGAGGAGCAGAGCGGCACCTTCTCTTTCGAGTCCAGCCTTTCCGAGAAATTCCCTCGTAGAAGATTCAATCATGGAAGCAGTATAATTACCCTTTCCAACTTCATCGAACTGAGCCAGGTCGAATGGGATCATGCAGATGAGGGACAGCCAAATGAGTACGACATATCGTAAAGCCCATTGGTGGGGGTCTCGAATCAGCCCCTGGGGAAGAAGTAAAAACTCCAGTGCGATGGACAAATCCGCAATCTCATGAGGAAAGAACCTGACTACTTTCTGGTCATGAAAGCTCTCACTATCGCAATACTGCACTGACTGATTGTTTTATATCCTCGGCATTTGACATAGTTATACAAGAGTGTTGACAATCGTTCTAATCTGACTTGAGAACCTCGCTGTCGATTGGACACGGATGATTTGGCGTGCGAACGTAGACAATTCACTACAGGTGTGACCATGACTTCTAGGTAAGGATCCAATAGATAAGACTGCTCTTGATATTCATCGAGCTATTGAAGGAACATCAGCTCTATTCGTTTGGAGACAGAATCATAGCAAACTTGCGATATCAAACAGTCGTTTGAAGACGAGGAACTCTTTTTTGTCATCTTCTTCGGAGGGATTGTCGTATAGATTCAACTTCAGACAAGAGCGTTGAACATTTAGAAATTCTTCAAGCCTTTCAAATGACACGAAAAGTTTTCCCTCGTGTGAATCATCGGACATGTATGGTTAGAATTTCTTGACAGAAGACGTATAGAAAGAATTAACAGTTGAGTCGGGGCAGAATTCCAATTTTAGGCGGTCATATTACATCAGCATCTATTGGCACCACCCATCAACTCACTACAGACAAAACTTCCTGTGCTAGCACATTTTCCTGCTAGTCTCTCTTCTATGTTATACCTGCATCTCTATATAAGATGGAAGAGAATGAATTGCAACGTGGACCAAAAAGGAAGAGATATGAGACTCCGCAGGTTTTCCGTCTTCATGCAATCATTCAACGTGAATTTTCTGACTTTCAGATATAATAGGCTCTGAGTACTAAATTCGAGGGAAAGCTTGTATGTATTTTGCTCTTCTTAATTGTCTTTTGAACTGAAGATGATTTATGCCTTCAGCATCACGACTTGAAAGAGGTGAAGAAAGCAGCCAAAAAGGCCAAAGCCTTCGAAACCCAAAAGATTGTAAAGAAACTTAGAGATTTCCGGTAGACAGCTGTTTCTACTCAAATACATTAAGTCGCTTATCAGGATGCTCAGAAAGATATCAGGGACCTCCGGAGAAACACTAGAAGCAGAAAGACAACTTAATCTTCTGAAGGTACGGTAGTCACAGCTCGTATCTCTGCCTCAAAGCGAATGCCGTAAACATATAGGAACTTGATCATGAACTCGTGGCGACCACAGCCCTCAAAACAAAACTGATGAAGCATCGAATACTCAGCGAAAATGAGAATGTCCAGGCCGCTATCTCTAAGGAGCTTGCAACCAATATCGCTCCAGCTACCCCTGGTTCTGATGCAGCCAGGGTGCAGTGCAGGCTTCTCAGCTCAAAGATTTTGGCCTCTGAAATCGCCTCCGTTGTGAGTGGCTTAAAGTGTATGATACAGCCTCCCAACATTTCTGGGGAATTGGCTGCAGAGGACGAAGCAGCTTTGCAGAGACCCAAAAAGTTAAGGAAGCTTGATAATGTCAAGAAGTCAACCTTTGAGAGTCCAACTGCCGTAGATCAAAAATCTCTCGAAGATGTGGAAGTCACACAAGCGCTTGAAGGAGTTCTGAATGTGGAAAACACGGGATGGGAATCAGGTACAGTCGATGAAGAAGAAGTTCAAGAAAAGACTGGTCGGGAATCTGGGGATACAGCTGGAAGCAGAGATGACGAATCCTTGAATGACTCGGACGACGATGAAGAACTTGCCATTCGTCCACCTCCACCGCGGAAAACACCTCAAAGACCGCCATCAATCTGTCTGCCCCAAAAAACTACCGGAAAGCAGTCTACCTTTCTTCCTTCCCTTTCTGTGGGCTTCACGCGCGGAGAGTCAGACGATTCGGATTTAAGCGAGAGTGAAGTCAAGGTTGCGGATATTGATATCAAGAAGAACAGACGGGGTCAGAGGGCTCGCCGAGCGTGAGTGTTCCTCACGTTCTCTGTGTACATGGATTGATACTATGACCTGATACCGTGACTACATAGAATATGGGAGAAGAAGTTCGGAAAGAACGCCAACCACAAGAAAAAAGAAGCACAAGCCATGAGTTTGGACCGACATGGTTCGGAGTACTTGTTTAGTCCATGTTTTCCTTCTAATGTTTCCTTGAAGGAAATTCAAAGCTGGCTGCTGACAAGACAACACCGTGTTATCAAAAGACCAATGCACAATGGGGCAAACGTGCCGTCGCTGCTCCAATCTCGGCATCACAGAAAACAATAATTGTGAGAAACTCCATGAAACGCCATATGGAAGAGAAGCCCATGCATCCATCTTGGGAGGCCAAGCGCAAGTTGAAGGAAAAGGAAAGTGTCGGGATTGTCCCTAGTCAGGGCAGGAAGATCAAGTTCTAATTTGCGATAGTGGTCGTGTGCACCTATTGTGTCCGCTGTATCCACACATATCTTGACCTGCTTTCTTTTTTCCTTCTTTTTTTCCAGCTTTGAATGATGTCCAAAACTGTATGTTTCGTTGCTCGCAAGTTATTTAGATTTATCGGAAAGTCTTTCCGGGGCTGAATCCAATCTTGCATTTTCTGCCATCTAAGTGCCTGAAGTTGTTAGGAGTAAGGATTTCCGGTTTCTGACGGTTTCCTGTCACAACTTGAAGGTATCAGGTGATTCCTTTGGGTCATCACTTAACTCTTGAACAGCAATTAGGCTGAGGTGGAAGACTGGTAGCCATCCGTGGGCAGTGACGCGTCACTATGGACTTTTGCGGCCTTCGTTCATTCAGAATTGACGGCTGGAGCTTCAGTAGACAACGCGACTACGTCCTTCCCAGATTCACCATTGAGTTATGCATTGAATCAAGCAAGTCACGGACGACTACGAATCTGAATCTCCTTGTCACATCATTTCCCGTCCGTCATATACATATAAGTAAATTCAATACTCTAGGGGTAAGGTACTTTTTAGATAGAATGCATATCTCGAATCTATAGCGAAGCGCACAAAAGCAAAGATCAACTGTATATGCAGATGGGGCAATATCGTATAAGCGACACTTAGGTCCGAGATGAACAAATGTGTCTCTTCCCTCCGAACATTCTGCACTCTCTCGAGCACCACATGGCACTGCATCTTCCGCACTTCGGATAATCGGAGCCGGCTTTGTTGCAGGTAGAACAATAGACCTTTTTCGTTAAAAGCTTTGACTTCCTCTCGAGTTTTGCGAGAATTGGGTCTAACTCATTGCTACCTTTTCGAGAGTGCGCCTGATTGAGTTCAACAAAAGTACTTGTCGTTCTTGTGGAAGTGGCGGATGAATCTGGAGGAATGGAAGCTGTGCGACTAAAAGACGGTATCGATGGCGAGGAGAAACCGGATGACAAAGGAGAGTCGCCTTCCTCCTCGGCTGGACGAGGGGGTATTTGGATATGACACGGGTGTCGCGTCAGAAAAGACTTTGAATGCGCAGAAGGTCGCTTCAGCTGATGCAGAGCTGGAAGCGCAGAGGGCGTTGGTATAAATGATCCGTAAGCCGAGTGCGAGCGGGTATGGAGAGACACGGTCGCTGGCTCGGCTTTACAAAAGATCAAGGTAATTTTAGAAGGTATGGAGGCGAAAGACGTGAGCGATAATGTGCGCTTTCGAGTCGTTCGTGATGGTAGATATGGAGTCTAAGGATATCCCAATGACAATATTGAAAAGACATGGATTGGAACGTACCTGAGAACTCATGGACGCACAAGTTCGAGGATTGGAAGAGGATGATATAATGCGCTCATGCGGTATCAGAGTCAGTGCTTATATACCCGAAGAAAGTAAAGTTGACAGGAAAATCGGGCAGTAATGAGGACTTGTCAAAAGAAGACAAAGAATACATATCCGCATGCGTGAGATATGATGGTTACAAAAGGAGAAAAACCGTGTTCGAAAACCCCGCGGCTGGTCTTACTCAAGATCTATCAAGACATCCACGTGGACCGACGATGGGGAACCGCGTAGAGCTTTTTGTATCCGCATTATGTACTTATGCAAATCAAAGTGTACGAGCTCCCTTTGGAGCATAATCATGATAGGTTTGGCAAGTGTGTCTTACGATATCCAGTGTATGAGTTCAATTTTATGGTAGGTTGCTTATGTCATCCGGAAGGTCGAGAAGCCATTCTCACGTTAGTGGAAAGCTTTCCGTTCTATTCTAGCGCTCCATAATAAGAAGATTGACTACGGGACAAGGATCTCACGGGAAAGAGACATGTACGGTGTCTCCCAAGCAAAGAATTGCTCATGAGTATTCTTATTCGTGGCGCAAAACTGGTAGGCCTCAAATTACACTTTACGGGCACGTTGAACAGAAACATTAGCTTCTGGGGTGAAACAAGGGTCAATTTCAATTGGAATTTAGTCGTGGAGCTGGTGTGGGATTCGGTGCATCGACATGTCATGTTGTGCGAAATAGATTCTGCCCTGGTAAGTACTTGTCTATAGATGTCAATTTATTAGACTGTCTCCTGGTTCTCCAGGTTTCCATTCTTAGGACTGTCATCCAGTATTGACTTCCTGTTTTCAAACGACATTAAAAAGCCAGGAATTTGCTCACATATCCAAGTCAATACCTGGCTTTGATTGTTAGAATATAATCTGACAATACTTGCTATTTATACATAGTCTCCAAAAGGATCAGTCAATTCAACCAGGACTGGTTTTCAATGAGGTGAACTTTGATCTGTTGAATGCAACAATCACTTTGAAGTTCTCAGATTGAGGCACCACCAGATTTTTAATCATGTTAAAGCTTGCTTCACAAGACCAACGAGTGTGTCAAGTCACATGATGTATGTGGTTATGAGATGGTGGTAGTGGTGGTGATTACCAGCATGATTCACATGTGAACAGTCAGGGTTTAACATACCATATTGGTTGCACAATAGTTTGTACACTTCTTGCACACACAGAACAGAATTAGTCAAATTGGTATGATTTCTGTATGTAGCATAAATGAAAAGTGTGTGTTCCCAAATAACATCAACAAGGTATAGTTTGACATATGACTGTAATGCAATGAATGTATAAATTGACATTCAAAAGTAGATGATATAAAGTAAATGTCTATAATAAGTAAAGGTAATAGGACCATAGACAGTCTTATGGATTACTGTTTGTCAGGTTCTGCTGACAACAGTCATAGGGTGGATACCCGTTCATGCATTAATTCACATGAATTCACCTTATTATTGATCTGGCACCTTGTCAATAGATATATGAACTACCATCAGTATACATATATTCTGCATATATGATTTTGTCTCCACAAGTACTACTCAAATATATAAGTTGGTTGTGTGGATGAAGACTCAATAAAATGAAATATAAGGAGCATGCACAGTCTCTAGTTTTCATTGGTTGGCCTTACAGCTGAACCAGGGGAGCTGAATTGACCAGTTTGGAGGACATGCTGGCTAGGCCACACTCAGACAAGCCATCCCAGAGAAAATAGGGGCCCAGATCCCCAGATTCACAGATCTGACTGAAGGTCTCTAGCTGTTTAGCATTGAACTTTGCCTTGTTTTCTTCTACTCTTGTTTTCAACTCCTCAACATCATAGTTAGTTTCTTGTAAAAGCCTATTTTCTAAAGTATTTGATCAGTATATATCAGCCCTCTTTCTAAAAACCACATACCTGGGACTACATTCCAATCTTGTTGAGGTTCTGGCATATCAGGAAAGGCATGAAGAGTTTTGCCAGAATACATCAAGGTTTCATTAATGAGATAAAGGCCATAGTCATATATTTCTTCATCTGCAAAAGACCCTTTCTCTGTACTGCCTCATATGTCCCAATCTGTGTTAAAAGTCATCACAGATAGATTGCTTGAAGTCATTCCATAGAGCCTCAAGAGTCATATGAGCACAACAGAGCAGGATAATGCAGAAGAGCAATCTGAGAGTTGATCCTGGTTGCATTGGAGCAGCTTGACTGAGACATTGCCTTCATTCTGCATCATTCTCCAAGAGACTAAAAGCTTTGTATGCCTCCTTGTAAATGAGATAGATGTATCCATTAACTGATCTAAGGTCAGTCCATGATGTTGCATTGGTTACAACTGTCAAGAGCATCCTAAGATAAAACCTTTCTTCCTGCTTGGGTGAAGCAAAGTACATCCATTCAATGGCTGTTCCTCTGTCCCTCTTCTTACAAGCCCTTTGAGATGTCTCAAACAAATTTGGTTGGAAAGTTTTGGTATGTAGTGTTGTTATTGGAAAACTTGGTATTAGCTTCAAACTGTCAGGTTCCGCTGACCATGGGGGCTCAGACCACTGGGTGAATCCTTACTTGGTGTGCACAAAGTCTACATGCACAACCAAAGAGCGGGCACGGCGGTACGGACCGGAACTGAGGGGGTGAGGGTGAGGATAGAGGGGCCAAGACTGGTCCAGGAGACTGTTGAGGGAACTCTGGGGTCTGGGGATGAGCTCCAGGGCTTGGTGTAAGTCCCAGAAGCGAGTGTGTAGAGGGTCAGGGTTCAGGCGCAGGACTCGCTAAGTCCTGGGGCTGGAGAAAGATGGGGAAGGGCGAAAGAGTCGAGACTAGAAGAGAGAAGAGACGAGAGGCGAGATGGAGAAGAGTGAAGGAGAAAGATGGAGAGAGACTTAGAGAGAGAGAGACCGGAGGTGGAAAACAGATAGATTGAGATGAGGTGAGATGAGTGATAAGATAAGAAGGAGACAAGCCGAGTCAAGTACAAGATAAAGAGAAAACAGAGATGTGGTAAGGGAAATAGACTGGAATGATAACTGGCAAACTAGAGACTGGAAAATGGGCAATATCAACACTACCATACCATACGCTACATTATGACTTATATATGTGGGGTCAGTCATGCTCTGGGGCTGAGGCCCAGGCTCTGTGGCGAGTCGCGGTGCAGGGGTCCTTGCTAGAGCCCAGGGTTCATGCAAGGAGCAGCACGGGAGTGCTGGGGCCCT
>JAGGAU010008318.1:16467-52815 GCA_017657275.1 Termitomyces sp. T108 | reverse complement strand
AGCGCTTCCGGCTGGGCATCTGAGTAGTGTAACTTCATTATCAGGCATGTCGCACTGACACTGACAGATTGTTTGATAAAAGAGAGATCCAGGAGAACGCGTATCTGATGGATCAACCGTGATTTGTTATTATTGTCTTTTGTGGCGGGTCAACCGGACCGTGGAACGCATGATCCGGACCGCAACAGTTCGTCTCGAAGAAAGAGACGAAGAATCGACCAGCTGATATATACTGGAGAGCGTCGTTGTCCCTCGTACGCTACACCACCTTCCTAGGGGTTGCCAATTCGGATGCGTTAAGCCCCGTCACTTGCACTCTCTTTTGCATTTCTTGGAGTTCGAAACACTTTCCAAAGTTCTGACCTACAGTCTGGGAGATGTTACTTCCTCAGTGCCCAATAAAAATTCCGAATGACCTGAGTGATCGATGTGTGACCATCCGTAGGACTCGAGATGGTCGTGACCTACACAACACGCGTATAGACGAGTGCTCGTGCGAGATAATTCTGTTTATAAGGCTTAGTTTGTACTCAGTAGAAAACTAATTTGCATGACCAAGGAAATGTGCGCATGGTGAAGCATGTCTCGGAAAGAATTACAGTAAGTCAATTGGCGACGGTGACTCTAAAGGTTGTCGTCATGAGAGTGACAAAAGATCCTTTCCAAAGGCCAGTGTCAGTGATCTGCCGGCTCAGCCCTTCACAGGCCGGGCCAAGCCGAGCCCACAGAGACGGCTTTCGTCCCGGCTTGATGTCTTGTCGAGCCTTAGGTCGATAAAATCAGGCTGAGATCGAAATGCAGCAATTTTGAACAGGCCGTCAAGACACCTCGTCAGCGAGATCTCGACGCTTCGTCGACATCTCCGAGCCTCGCACTACGTAAGTTTTTCCATTATTCGTTTCTCACCTAATTGCGGTGTATATAGCGCGATTATCGCCGATGGGCCAAGAATCACGATTTCGAATCAAAACTTGTCAGCGACGTGAAAGTTGGCAAAACCAAACAAGCCACGGAAAACGAATCGCAGCAGACTCTTGATCCCCACCTCTCCGAACGGCCAACTACTCGGACCCTTTTCAAGCAAGTAATTGAGTGGCTTATAGCAACGAACCAGGTGCGTCGCCATGCCGGTCTCTCATTTCTTAATGCTTACAACCCCTTCCTAGCCCCTGGACGCCCTCAACCACCCCAAATTCATAGAAACGGTCGACATTGCTGCACGAGCCGAGAACGGTTTACGTATACAAACCACCAAGGTCACATTCTCGACCTGTTCAACCAAAACCTCGTCGCGTTCAAGAAGCGCCTCAGTGTACAATTCACTGCCTCGATGTAGTGGATCGTAAGTTGTGAGTCATTTCGAACATATGAGCCCCGGTCTGAGCCTGAGCTGGTTTGAGCCAGCCCCAGGCCTTGAAGTAGGGTTTGGCCTACTCTTCGATGAAGCCTGAGCCGGCAGATCACCAAGTGCCGGTAATTATGGTACGTAGGTTTCTTTTTATCAAGGAAACAAAGTGTGTTTTACTTCACGGAAAGACTCATTTAGTGCTCAAGTGGTCAGAGGTGTCGATATTTAACCAGATTTTCTGAGCTGCTCCGGTGGTCCCTCTTGCAATTTCACAGAGCGGCATGGAAAGCTTAGGGGTGCTTTTTCAGTAGCTATAAAACGGGGCCGAACATTCTTGCGAGCCAGTTCATGTTTGTGAAAACTTGCATCAGGACGACAAGAACTGGAGTCTTACAGGAAGTATGAGAAACCCATCTAGTCAGACCAACTTGAGGCTCACTCGGACTCTGAATATTTATATATCTACTCATTGCTTGCTGTGCTGTCAGTTCATGGTCTGTGATATGTAGAGCTATTATTGCGAAGTAGTTGTCGAGAGTCAGCGCACATTGATGTGTCATTACAAATAAGAATGAATGTTTCATACTGTACGGAACAATCGAATCGTCAAAAAATTCGTGTTAAATCATGGGTCGTTCATGCATAGACTTCCTCGGGCAATTTACTGTCGTGACGCCAGTGCAGAAAGCAGGGTGTCATAGTCAAATTTGGCAGCTAACCACTGTCAGTCCACGAAACAGCAAGAAGCTAGACTGTGAACAAACCTTTGAGTACCAGCCGAAGGAAATGCTTCGCCAGCTTAGGTTCCTCGATCTCCAGACGGGTAAGATTTTCAGTACTCAATTTCCATAATGTCACAGCACGTTCCACGACGACAGTGGCGTTCCTAGGAAGAGCAGACAAGGCCGATAATTCACCAGAAAGGGTCCCTGACACCATTGATTCTTCGACATGTTGTATGTGTTCGGCAAACCTGTATGAAGCCCTAAGGACACCAGACTCGATGATGTACAACCCATCCGGAGGGTCGCCTTGTTTCCACAGCACGTGATCTTCGGGAAGAGATAAATGTTCAAGATACTTGTTCATGGGCCGAAAGAGGTCAAGATCAATGTCACCATAAGAAGAGAATGCCTCGATAAGGGTGTTGAGGGGTTCGCCTGGTTGTTCCTGTGAGTCAGCAATGCTATGATTTTCTGAGAAAGTAGAGATTAAAGAAACGTTACAGAATTAGAACGTGCCCACATTGATAATCCTCCTATGGTCGTCTTCCCGCATACGTTGTGGATCGAATTGATTATATTCATGTCGTCCAGGCAGAGCTGCGTTACATTCATACGACCACCGGTAAAGAACAGACCAACTACACGCACCGGTTGATGTGACCTCATACTTCTGTGCCATGCAAAGATAAGCATTCTCAGTCCCTGATCAGAACACAAAAAATGAGACTCAAGGAAAAAGTGACATTCAACAAAGCTTACACTCCATGGCATCATTGAACGTTAGGAAATGTTCAACGTGTTGAGCATTAAGAACATGTACACTCTCCAACGCCTGTGCTACTGCTGATTCCCTACGGAATCCACAAAACACCATTGTTGTTGCATTTCCTGACAGGGAACGATGAATCCGTGCAAATGCTCCTGACGATGACATATCTACGCCCGCGACCAGTGTGAGATCAAGGATGAGGAAGTTTACAGTATTATGGCACCCAAAGCCATCGACAACTCTCCGAATGGCGTCCTCGACGTGAAATATATTTCCAAAGAAGAGAAAACCTGAAAATACATATTGATTGTAAGCACAAGAAAGAAAGTTTTCCGTTTCAACAAAATGGGATAAGGACCTTGAAGTCTGACGATGGTCGTTTGTTTCAAAGCTTCGCGGAGATAGTCACGCTGGTGACTTGGCCTTCGAACTGTCGAGATAGCGGTCTCTCCCGTATGAAGCGAACGTATACTTTGCCGTTGCGAGTTTTGGATGACAAAGAATACACCTATCAAGCAGAAATCAGGAACTTCATGAAGAAAAAGAAAGATATTTTATGACCACTCACAGCTAGCGATGATACCACAGAGTACACCCGTAACAAAGTCCCATACAATCATAGCAACAATGATTCCGGCAATTGTAATGTACTCGGTCCTAATGCCCAACAGATCTTAGTCTCTGATTTATTATCGGTGGAGATACTGAGCGTTACCTGGTGGTTTTGTTACGAGTATCCCAGACTGCCTCACTGACCAGATCAATGCCGAGAACAAAAACCAAGGCACCGACAACCATGACCGCTGTATATATCATACCAGTCGCACGAGTCCAACAACGTCACAAAGAAAACGAAACTTACGAATATATGCAATAGGGCCTGTTCCCATGACCACCAATACTGCTGTCATGACAGCGAGCAAAAATCCAGCGATTCTGCTACCCCCACCGACACGATAGAACCTTTTCAACGAGAATCTAAGAGAAGTCCAGCCATCCAACGTACTAGGTACTCACAAAACTGTATTGACATAGACGAGGTAGTTTGGTCTGTTCAAAAAGTGTTAGACCGCGACATGTTAAGAGAAGATACTCTAAGCATACACTGTGCCAAACATAGCAGAAAGAATATTTGAATATCCATGACCAATGAGTTCCTTATCGGTATCAACATCTTCTTCCAGAGATACGGCTGGCAATGCCATAAATTTCTGGTCTTTAGGGAAACAATGACAACGCACACAAAGCCGGAACATTTAGCGGTGGATGAAGTATATTAAAGAACAGCCTGCACACCGCAAAGTCCCAATTAGCACCCTCATACTTCCTCGACTGAAAAAAGGCCCTGCTCACAACACAAATTGTGTCGGAAGTGTACCCCATAGCGCTCCGAACCGGATGGCTTTGATGTCTAGGTAAACAAATATGGACACCGGTAATTTATTCGGAACAATCATTCATGCGAAGTGAGAAGATGAGAGGGAGGAGAGCGTGGGAATTCCAAGAGAACAGAAGGAAAGAGACACCGTACCGAAGTAAGAGTACAACTTGTACCACGCTTGAGACTCTGCAGACCCCATGTCAAAGATCCATCCTCCTCTGCGTAGGTCCGAGAGGTCAGCACCAAGCGCTGCGACAACAATATAGAAGAGGACCGGTATGATGAGAAAGTCTGTCACAGATTTAGATTAGTTTTTGTGCCAAATATCAGTAACGGATGCCTCGGTAACGTCAAACATGAGAATCGCGAGAAAAGCTTCTCAAAGCAAGATAAAATGTCCGAAGTCGAAAAGGCAGGTAAAAGAAGCACTGTAACTTACAAATCGGAAATATCAATTGATGTTTCCACCTACTCGTCACGACCCTCAACGACACTGCGAGAAACAATGGCACAATCCATAGCAGAACGTTCCTTGCATTCAAGAACATCATCTCAAGCGTTCTCCAATCCCCCTTGGATTTGTCTTCGTCGATCCGTAGAGTTACCGTAAATCCTGTTTGTATCAGGAATGCGCCGACGCCACCTATGCATCTGATTGTTATTCAATGGGACAAGTCAGACATGAGAATAATCTTTTGACGTACGCACCCAATGAGAATGTGTTTCGGAAATGAGTCGATTAAAGTGCCAAGTTTTAGTGCACCTAGGATAAAAAATGCCAACCCTGCATTATGTGATAGAGTTGGTGCCATCTTTGATACTAAAAAGCGGAAGAGAGGATGAAACGTGCCTGATAAGAAGGAGCTAAGGGTAAACGCAGCCAGTGTAGTTGCTATAACTTCTTTCGGATTGTCCTCTCCAATGTTGGATTGAATGTTGGTTGCGAGGGTGTGGAAGAAGGGCTGTCAAAAAAGGAAGTTAGAATTTGTGAGAATGTTATGTGGGAAGTGTTCGAAAATCGAGCGGTTGGAAACAATGACCTACGATAACTTCTATCATCATACTTCCATTTGCACCCGCGAATCCACTCCCCCCGCACGTGTACGCCAATTGTCCGAGTGTTGTGCTAAGACGACGAGTGCGGAAAGTATCAGACCACGTGCCAGAGACGAATAGCAAAAATTACGCAATAAATGACGATGAGTCGTTGAATGTCGGCACCATAGATGAATCAAACCTTAATACTCACGAGAGAAAGAACATCGTGACGCCTATGGGGCCAAGTTCCAAAAAGACACCCTTACCAGGGAACAGGATCATACCATCTGTATAAGAACGCCTCGAAATCAGTTTCGATCTATATTTAGGTATTGGAACCGAAACAGGCTAGAACAGCCAGAAAAAGGAGATCAGCAACGTACAGGAAACTCCATCCAGGATGTTGAGCAGACACCCAAGAAGAACAGCGGGTATACTCTTAATCACGATTTTGAGAAGGGGCAAAATTATGTTCATCAGACCAGATTGCGAAGTTGTAGTCGGTCTTGAGTTCGACTTTGGCAGTGTAGGTGTATGCGGTTGGATGTTGTACCACGGTATTGTCGGGGAGTTACAATGCTGCCGAATAAGAGCGGTAGTCTCTGTAATTACAGAGGAAGTAGATGTCTGTGGCGCGGTGGTGAGAGTGGGAATAACTAAACGTGTGGATTTGTGTACTCTCGAAGATGCAGACTCAGGACTGCACAGTGGCGTAGTGGGCAGGTTTAAACCTTCGTCAGGCCTATTTCCCGTAGACGAAAAGGACATCTTTGGATACTTTCTCAATTCTCGTGGAAGGAGTGACAAGTAGAGGGGTCCTGAAAGACAGGATTGGGATTAACCCAAACCCGTGGGATATATATGTGTGTCATGATACAGTTCCACGGGTTGTCCACAAGGAAGCAATGTCATCCAAAAGAGAAGAAATCCCCAGACTTTTGTAAATTTGGCTTTGATCTGATCGCACAGAGCTATGTATAGTAACGGATCTTCCGTGGTGTGAACTGATCTGACCTAGTCCCGAAATTTTAAGAGACATGAATATTGAATGAGGGAACTTAAACATGGCACGCCTACATAACTTACTGACACCTTATAATCTATCACTAGGTTGTTCGGCTCCAGGACCGGCGAGATATTTTCCGGTTGGGAAAGTAGCCTGGAATTTAAAGTACTTGGATGGCATAGCTACATATACTCAGTGTCAACCCTCTCAACACGCACAAATAGATGATGGTGCCGACTAAATCCCAACTTTGCCACGGGGGGTTCTCGGAACCGAAGATTTTGATAACCTTACCCTTATCCCTTATTATCATAAACAGATAGGATTCAATTAGTTGTTAAACTTGATAATCACAACTGGCTCTCATTGTCTCTGTAGTATGCTCATGGTATCTCAGGCAGACAATGCGTGATAAGGCGTGATACTGTCCGGACAGTCGGACTCCCTTGATATGTAACCTTGAAACGTCATTAACCTCTAACGTTTTAACCCTTATAGCCAATACCGAATAGATCCGCACCAAAGTTTCTGGTAGCACTGTGAAGTGTTAACTGGCAGCCTGTATGAAGCTAGGTGTGGAGTTTTAGAAGATTTGAACCGTCAGAGTGCTCGGGATCCAGGGTTGACATAAAGCCTCTCGTCTTCTCTAGCGCAGCAAGGCCGTGTAAGTGTTTCGAAGCTAGCGTAAGCACGGAGTTTGGATGGCCTCCAGAGAAGAAGTTATGCCGTGCACCAATTTACTACATGTGGAATTCGATATCGTGGTACATAGTGGTTCTGGTACAGAGGTCAACTGAAGTCGTCCGTGATGGTGTAAGAGATACACGGTCTAACGATTGTTGTAGAACAGAATGTCTAATACAAGCCTACCTGCGCGGTATGGAGCATGTTGATACCCCCTATTGTGGGAATTGTGTGGTATTGAACAGGATACGGAGCTGGTGGAGAATGTGCCGCTTGAGTGTATGATGCTGATGGAGAATTACCGTTGCTGCTGGGAGACGATGCCGCATCTGGCCACGAAAACCTGCAAGAATAGTAAATTCTATTGTTAACCACCAATGAAAAATCGATTTACCCAGGCATCATCATATTTTCCCACCAGGCCGGATTCTTAAGCGCCTGCATCGTCGCAAGCATCTCCTCATCAGACATACCGCTTCCAAACGAGGAAAGGCCAACGTCACTACCAAAATGGATTGCCCCAGTCGAAGCTGAAAACGTAGCTTCTTGCTGATAGATAGGTGTTGTGTCCATCTTCCTATCCTGTTGAAAAGAAGAAGCGCTTAAGCTGGAACCCTGAGTTGGACTGCCGCTATTTTGAGATGACATGACCGAAAATGTCGAGGTAGAGGGGGCACGCGCGGCGTCGCGGAACGGCGAGTTGTTGCTTGACGGAGGGTGTGGGTGGAGGCGTCCCACAGTTGCCCCATCTCGCCGGTGGCGTGACAGGAGACCAGCGAGGAAACGCGCATAGAGCTTCGGAGTATGACGATCGTCGATTGCAATTTCGGGTGAGCTTAGAGTTTGGATAAGACGTCCAATAAGGTCGAAGACTTCAGTCTCCTGCTCCTTCGATAGAAGGCTTGAAAATTCAGGTTTCAAGAGCTTGACGATATATGTGAACACTCCTGGAAGTCCACTACTGTAACCAACGACATACCTTGAGAAGGAATGCTGAAGCGAAAGAGGCGAAGATGAAATGTCCTGGAGTGAATGTGAACGGGTTTCAGCACTAGGATTCGGCTAACATACCATCAGGTGCATAACGCACATACCCTGTCGGGGCCAGATTTTCGACCATGTTACGTATGACAGATTTAGCAGCGTCCAAGCACTATGGGGACATTAGAACAAGTTCGACAGGGTCTATTCTTAAGGCATGTACTTTGCTAAAGTATATATTATCTCCCGGCTCAATGCCACGTTGGTAAGCTTGTTGAAATCCGAATGAAAACATCACGAGGCGCGAATATTCCACGAGACTTTGAGGAAGGTCAGCTTTCGTGCTCAAAGAAAGAGATAATACGTGTACAATGGTAACAAATTGCATCGGAAGGCACAGCCTGCGTCTGGAACCCGAATTATGAGAATAATGTGAAGTGACGTGCATAGGTATTAATCCTACCATTAGGATCTGAGTATTCAGAGAACCGTCTCGTCCATTCCTCTTGATATCTTTTCAGTTGTGCGTCGTGGTCCATGGTCACTGTACGAAAATCGACCCGCTATTTAACATTAAATGAGTAGTTCATAAAAAGGGATGTATTAAGAACACCTTATTGAGACCAGTAGGTGAAGAGGGATCACTGAAGATCTCATCATGGGATTTGGCCATGATTCGTAAAAGGGCTGAGTATGCGCATAGATGCACATCATACTAACGTTGATTGAAAATGTCAGTTGACATAGGTCGGTGATTGATGCTCAAGCTCTTACACGAAGGTTGTATTTGGACTTCTTGTACCATTCCTTGGAGTTCCGCATGATGCTGCAAAGCAAATGTTGAGTTTATAACGAGAGTGGGTATAGAATGGTGACCAACTAGTCCTCTTTGATAGTGGATGGTTTTCCGAACTGCGTTGCTGTCGAACGGTCCAGGTTAGAGCAAATCATCCAGACCCTGGTTCGATTCAGAATTTCCCTTTCTTGCTTCTCATTCTGTGGTTTAAGTGTGGAAACCTGATGAAGATTGAGATCAGTGGCGATCCTGAATAGCAATCAGCCGTCATTCAGATCAAAGTATATGTGACGTCGGAGTTACCTTATTGCTAGACCGGTATAGAGCCAACTCCTGTCCTCTTCCCATCTACGTGCTGGGACAGCGTATATGCTCATCATGATATATGCCTGACAGAGTTCCACAGACTTCCATCCGTCTATGAGAGCGTTCGCTGCCGAATGCTTCGCAAAATGCATAGCAATCGGATAGATCTCTGATTTTTCCGCATAATATCTCGATGAAATAGCGCAGACTACAAGTGCAAAATGATCAGCCAATGCTTTCTTCTTAAATCAACACTGCATACTCACTAACAGTGAAAAGGAAGGGACATCTTGCAAAGGTAGATGCCGGCGTATGAATATTAGGATCCAGAAGTGAAATGAACGGCTATATAACGATCAAATTACTGCATCCACACGAAGACATACGATAGTTATGCTTACGTTGACGCGTTTGAAAAATCTAAGCGAAAACGAACTATATAAGAAAAAGAGGAAGAAATAGGGTTATCACGAACATGTCAAAGAGAGCATCAACATCCCCAGGTGTCACCAATCCATGAACCAGGATCTCAGGAGGGCTGTGTTGTTCGATTAATGTCGTCCGTATACCAAGGTCAGTGGCGGGACCTTAACAAAGATAGGATTTGGTCTTGTGAACATGAAATGCGTTCAAGAGAACAAACCTGGCATGAAATATGTTTCGTTTGCGACACCCTGAAAGGGAGTCACTTTCTTTTCTTGCACACGTGGGAAAATTGAAGGGAAAGCACATACGACATCATCATCATCCAAATTGTCTTCGGCAGCCGCTATTTCCTTCGCATCCTTCTTGCCTTTCGACTTGTTGTTGCTCAAACTCAAGTTCGCGATCAGGCCCAAGGGAGTATCTGAATCCGGGAGAGAAGACAGCTTATCATTTGCAGTCGTATTATCTTCGCCTCCGACGGTCTGATTGTCGTCATCGTCCGGAGGCGCCACAATACCGAATCGTTGCGGGTGGGGCTCCTCCGTGTCGGAATCTTCTTCTTCCGCGTTGGTGCTCCGAAGGTCCTTAAAAGCATTAGGTCCAGCTTTCCCGCCCGCAGAACGAACGCTGGCTTGTAGCCGATCTAACCACTCGAGAACGTTCTTGTTGTTTTGGTCAGAGGGTGATGTGGCCATTCGATAAGATGCGATTGACATAGGAGTTGCGATGTATGGATTATGCAGCTAGACAGCAGCAATATTATGAATATCGTCATCATAGCAGTAATGGATATGCATTGTTCACCTGCTTCAGAAGGGATTCAATAATTGCATCCTTTTGCTTGATCTGTGCAAGGAGATATTCACGTTTGCTAGAGGCGATGAAGGAACACGGTAAGCACAAGTTCGAGGACATGGGGGAAAATGGAAGCGATGACGAAGAAGACGAAATCGATGGTAAAGAATCAAGGGAAGAGTTCGATGACGAGTACATGTTAGAGGAAGGGAATAAAGGATATGATCAGGTAGTTCTTTTCCGCCTGAATTTAAACGAATGGACAACTCTGCACCAAACCATGCATCACCTTCCGTCACTGTGCACAATGTCTGCGCTTCCGATATGCCAGAATGGTAAACTCAATCATGTTGTCAACATGCCACATTGATCCGGAGAAGACGAACGATTTCATAAATCCCAAGTGCGGGAAAGTAGTAGATGATAACTGCGGGAATCAGACGTACTTAGGTGCCGACCTCGGCTTTCTGCCTTCGACGATGCAAATATGACCGCCAGTTTTGCATCTATTACAGGTGTTGTCGCCTTTCGGAAAATCGCATTTCATCTGTCAAAGTCGAAAAAACAAACACCGGGTCAATATTTGTGTAAAGCAGGAATGGTGTGAAAAAACACAGAGGTGCAGGTGTCAAGACGTGATGTCCCCGAGGAGTAACCACCGGGAAGAACCATGATCACCACCGTGAAAAATTCAAAGATCGACAGAACGATTCATTCATTGGCCACCGGAAATGAAAAAGAACAAGTAAAAAAAGAGAAGAGTATGGCGTAACATATGAGACGTCAATCCAGATGAAGGCATCCCAAAGGAAGTGAGAAAGCTGCGTACCTTGAGCTTCTTGCAATGGGTGCATGCCCCAGGCCTATTAAGTACATTGTGGGGAATCACCGGGCGATTGGATACAAAAGGCATTTTTTGAGTCCGAAGATGAGTTCCCGTAGCAGTTTCGGGGAGGATCAAGACGATTCGATCATGGAAGACAAATGTGGACACGGGGGGAAAATTGGGTCAGTGAGGCAGTGCATATCGATGAAATTTTGAGAAGATGACGGATCGGACGATTCAAAAAGAGAAAAGAGCATTCAGCCAAATGTGAAAGGTAGCGGAAGGTTAATAGAAACGTCGCGAGTGGAGTGGAGTTCATTATAGAGAATTTTCGAATTACAAGGTCAAAGGAGATGATAAATGAAGAGCAAACGGGGTAAAACAAAACAAGATGTCGCGCATCCACAAGGTGTTATGGGGGCACAGACAGAAGCGGATGAAACGGATGAAAAGCATTCCCGCGCAGCAGGGTATACACAGAATATGTCCAACATCAGACCAGGTAAGATTCGAGAAATTGACGGCGGAGCGTCGAGGTTCCCGAAAGCCAAGATCGCAGTTGATTATTATGGAGTCGCATGGATATAGGAGAAAAACATTGTCAATAACGCATTCCCCCCCTCCGAGTAAGAAAAAAATGACAACTCACAATCGAGATCTCGGCCCGCCGCCAACAACGCCTATCCCGCCAATCCCGACACTGATTCCACCGGAGTTGAATGGGTTTTCAACTTCATCTTCTTCACTACTCTCTCCGGTACCCTGATTCGGGCGCTTGCGTTTCGCAAGGGATTTTGATGTATCAGGTGACGAAGCGGTAGTACGGCGGTAGGGCATTCGTTCTTGGACCTGTGGTTTCGAAGACGAAGGTCCGAACTTCGGAGCCGCGGCCATAGTGCTTATGGCTTGATTGATATTAGGAGGGGAGACAGCTGTATTAGAGTAGATTTCCTTTGTCCAAGTATCAGCTGCAGGGGAGAGCGACGAGGAGTGTGAAGACGGAGGATGAGAACTAGGGTTGAGCACTTCAGATGAGATAGGTATCGTAGTATTAATGGATATGAAGGGCTGATGAGGAATTTGGGACTGAGACTGCGTATGTGGATGCGAGGGAACGTTTTGGACGCCATGAGGGATCTGCTGTTGGGGGTACAATGGTTTGGATGTCTGATGGGTCACGTTCAGGCCAGATGAGTTTGTTCCAGTCACTGAATTTGAATGGGAGATACATTGGACATACTGATCGCCCACTGTGGTGGGCAGGTATAGCGCGCTGTCACCTGGTGGCATCACTACAAGATCAGATTGATTGGAGGTCGTCCCCAGTGTAGGGTCCACACGGTGTGAAAGTGAGGCCTGAGGATATCTACGTTGAGAGTAACCGTACGGGTCTGACGGGTGCGTGGAGTGACGAGAGTCATGGTGGTATACCTGGGACTGTGGCTGATAAACATTAGGTCGGTGGTGAGCTGAATGTTGAAGCATCGACTGTTGGTGAAGTTGGTGCTGCTCATGGCTACCGTATGCATTGTCAATCCATTGCTGGTATTGGGATTGACTGTCCCCTTGGCCCTGCGCCATCGCGTTTGGATCGTAAAACGTTGACGTGGGGCCGATCATGTGAGATGAAAAGACACTCGTCGCTGCTGTAGATTGAATGTCTCTATTGGATCCACTTGATGAAGCGATGTGGGCAGGAGGCAGGGACCAAGTGGTATTGGCTTCCACGAGTTGTTTGCGGAAAAGCACAACACTATCTTGACCTACTCATAAGGTCTACTAAGTACCGAGGAAGAATTCAAGGTGGAGCACACGAACTGTGGACGAACGTCGAGGATGCTGGACGCGAAGGTATACTACTATCCGTGGTCAACTTGAGGTCTTTAGTATGAGGTCTTCCTTGTGATGGCAGCATTTCCAGTAAGTATAACAGGAAACAGTATAGCTTTCAATTATCACCTCGTAAGTATTAATGGTATGTCGGCGGTTAGTTGGGGCCGATGTGGACAGTGGCAGGAAAGAAGCCTGACAAATTCGTGTCAGGCCTTGGATCAAGGGGGATCTATCACAATATTTCTCAAGGATTGCTGTGTAAAGGTTTTCGGGACCAAGGTTCCCTGACTAGGGGCACAAGAAACAGGTGGGTTCTTTCCAGGTCCTTACGTACGAGCGTTACAGTCCACACTTGAGATGGGAATTGGGATCATCAGATGGCAACCTGCTAAGGCATCATAAATCATTGTCAAGAATTTCGAAGCAGCCAGCCAAGAAGCATTTACTTAATTCCATTTGTGCATGTGTTTTTCCATCCTTCCTTAAATAACTTTTTAGACCCACGTGGCCAGGTTTGAATTTGAGCGGCGATCAAACCTTGAGGAGGGAGCTTGACATTCGTTCGTACTGAAGCTCTTCGTCCTTTACTGTGCACTAATCAACTACCTTTGGATCAGACAAACGATTTCAGTGATCAAGCATCGCCTAGAGCATTCATGTGGTACCCTGTTGTTATGTCTGAATTCATCCTTGAAGTGAAGCGCCCAGAATCAGATGTCTGCCGGGCTGCACCGAGGGTACATAGTATTGGACCGCATACAGCTGACATGACTCCATGTCTTTTCTGGTTCCGTCTCGATTTGATATGGGCTTGATATTCTCTCCTTCCCAATGTAGCATTCTTTTTCTTCGCTTGCCAGCCATCCGTCTGTCTGAGGGGCATTTGCTGGACAATCGTCGATGCATCACCATCCGTAATTTGTAGTTTAACAAGTCTCACGTGGTCTTTAGGGACTCAGTTTTACCCGGACCTACTTGTACAATCCCCCTTGTACCGCGGAGAAAGTTGTTTATTGTCGACCGGGAGGCCAGTTTGGACTCATTTGAAGATGGTAGACGGACCGGTATCCGTAACCATCATGAAGGATAACGTCCCCGCGCAATCGCCTCAGAAGCCCTCCTAGATCGCCAAGTCTGCACGCGATGCCAAGGTGTACCTGATCGCGCAGAATACCAGTCTTCAAGCCGTACCAAGGCTAGGTGTTATCCAGAATGAGTCGCAATCGACCAACGTAGGCACCAGCCCCACCTGGTGAATGCCCTTCTGACTCGCAAATGGGGATTTGCAGCTGTCTGCCAAATAGGGTCCAGACCATTTCCTGGTCAAAGACTATACTCTGAGGCGAAAAAAAAAAATCGGAAACGGGGTATTCCATCAATCGAAAACGGATCTTGTCTTGAATAGGACAGATAGCTGGAACTGTCCAAGAACTGTCGCATATTTACATTTACAGATTATGTTGCAGTGTACGGCATTTCCGGACCAAAGTACGTGGAGAGCTACCTGCGGGGAAGAATAACTAAATTGTAATTTTGTAAATGATCATGATAGCAGGGCTCAAGCGACCGCCTCACAAGGCCCCAGTAAGAGAACGGGAGTAGATTCCGGCAGAAACTTTCCATAAAAAATTGACAGAATTTACCAAGTGGCTGCTCAAGGTTTTGAGCATTGAAACGTTGTTCACATTGATTGGGCGCATAATGATCGAGTTCAAAAAGCTGTGATTATGTAAAAGTGCAGTCTGTAAGTATTTTGAACACACACCACCTACATTGAAGTGGTCTCCTTTTCTGCTTTGCTCTTTTTCAGCTTTGCTGAAAAGCATAATTGGTCGCAACCTTGTCAACACAGCGGTGAGCTGAGCACAGAGCCTACCCAGCACCCGCCCTACTAGTACTGAGTAAATGTCAGACTTTCCTAAACTGGTGTAAGGGGGGCTTTACCAGGCTCAAAACCAATTGCGGTGCACAAAATCATAATGGCCAAGCCAACCCAAAAGAAAGTTTTCGCGTTGTTTTTGCTATGACTTAACTAGGACCGGCGCGGTTCTATGCGCCCCGCACCGTCGGTTCAAACAGTTTAGAGGTCACACTCTTGTCACGCGTCAAAATACGCCCCGCTTCATCGATACTATCACCAACTGGGTGTTGCAAAATTCTGAGCAAATCAACGATTATAGTAGATCGGAGACACCTTTCATTGATCGAACTTGAGGAATCACTAGACTAGTATTGTAGCTAGACACTTACGAAGTTGGTTTTGTGGTAGAGTGGTGTGGAATTCCTTCGGAAGGAAGCCGAATGTCGAGGACCCAAAAACAGGGAGTTGTAAAACTTTTGTCACGGTGTGTCACACTGCCGATTGTATCTCCGCTTCGGCACATGTTAACGCAACTCAAGGGATGAGGACATCGCGAGCGCAGAATCAGGTCAAGATTATGAGAAACATGATACAAATTTGTAAGAAGATATGTAGGTAGACAATTATATATGATTTTAGTGAATAGTCAATGAACTTCAATCAACAAACCACGACGCGACGCGACGGGTGCTCAGCGGAACAAGCGGACTTCCAATTTGGATCAAACAGAAATCACACAGCATCACGCTCACACAAGTTCATACTCTACACTCCTCTCAAGGATATGAGGTACCTCAAAACTCAGGTCAGGCCTTCGTTATGGTGTAATGAGTCTGTGCCCAACAGCTTGAGCCAAATTACAGGCTAGAGATTAGGCCCGAGAGCAGTTTTGCCAGGAATTGCATAAATTTGACCAGTGATCAAGCAATCGCAATACAGTACCAAGCTAAATTCACACCAAAATCAAGATCCAAAGTAGAATAATATAATTGAACTAATATCCAAGAGGATCGGATATAGAGTTGTCACGATCTTTGTAAAAACTGCATTTTGCAACTCTCTATCGTTTTGCACACCACTACACGTGATAGTACAGTATCTGTTCTTCTGTTGCAGAGGGCGCTTACAACTAAGTTTCAAATTCAGACTCCGACGTATAGCTGTATCGTCTGATATATTCAGAAATTGGCAATGACATGTACTTGAACTCTGTACTGTTGACACCAGAAGCTGCATATCATTTCTTGTCTACTTGTTGTGTTGGAAAAGGCATTTTTCATTGTCTCAAGCCCTTTCCCTCAGGAACATGTGCATGGGAATTGACATAAGACATTCCTTTCTCACCATTCCCCGAGGAAACAGTATCAGCCACCAGGAGTGCTTTACGTCCACAGTACTGGCTTGGTGAATTTGGAAATTTGGTTTCTTCCCAATATGATCCCTTGATACCCTAGTTCGCCTCATATCTATTCTGACAAGGGATCAGGCCTTAGTTCTTATACAAATTTCTCACGAAAGTGAAAGTGAGTTGTTCTGAATCCTGCGTTTATTCAAATCACGCGACTGCTAGTCCAAGAAACAAACGTACAGGTGGCACGTTTTGCCTTTTTGTCTAAAATGGGACACGGTGGAATTGCATGCGACGAACCAGTTGGACTACCTGTCCCATTGGAACAAACTCCGTTACTCTTCTGTGACCTAATATGCAACGGGACAAGGCTCTGATAACTCCTAGTTTTCCATAGCGGGAACCGAACTGCTGCAGTGGATGGCCTTGACATAAATAACATCCCTGGCGCCGCTTTCAAATTGATTAGATTGTGGTTCTAAAATAGTGTGGTGCTAATTACTCTCACGAATGCTTCTAGGGTGACTGCGGCGGAAAAGAATCCTGTTGTAAATGGGCTTCTCAAGATCTAGTATAAATGCTGGAGTTGGTGCTCCAGACCAGAAGGACTAGAAAGGTTAGTCAAAATAGGTATAGACACGTCGCACAGCTCTGCCATAGGACAAAGTTGAGAAAACTCTGGATATGTGGGCTTACTTTTTTGATGATCGCACGGTCATGAGGAGATTACTTACGCGTCAAGTGCGCGAGATTCTCGTAACAGAAGTACTCACATTCACTTCTATCCATTAATTTGATACCGACACCAATGCGTCACAGATTCCTTCGGAATGCCATACAGATACACAATGCAAAAACCACCAATAAATACCCAGAGAAAACAGTCAAGAACGACGAGCGTTCGGCCGCTTGATAGATACTATACCCTCCATGGTGCCCTGTTGTCCAGTGACCTACTCTTGGAAGTCAAGCCAGAAGTGGGGGTTGCTGCAGGCGCGCGCAACGCAGCTGTAGTCGTACGCTTCCAAACAGCGAGCGGTCTTACATGACTCCTGTTCTTGCTCATGGCTGAGACGTATTTTCCTTGGCCAAACACTAGGTTTCTGGTGCTAGGTACACTGCCAGAACGAGGGTGTTGCGATTTATGGGGAGATGGCGGTGTACCCTGGCTTATACATCGTTTTCGTTCTGGCCTCCGGTCGAGAGTGGTCGTGGAGGACCGTCGGACTGAAGAAGCTCTGGACGAAACACATGTGCTTGACGAGAGGTCAGATACCAGTTCTGAGTCGGCATCAGACGCTTCATCCTCGGCCGTCTCACCCGAAGCAGCATAACAGACACCCTTCAAACTCTCTTCCAGTTGCTCAACACGCCTCTTCCCTTCCTTGATTTTCTCGAATAAACTTTCCTCCGTCGAATTTGACAACTCCTGCTCCGCAAGCCTCGCCGACTGCGCCAGCTTGAGCCGTTCAAGCTCCTCTGTGACTCTTCGATAATCTTTCACCCATTCGCCCTGTATCTCTTCGACTTCCCTCTCATGCTTCTGTTTCATGTTCCCTATCTCGGCCTTTGCCATCCCGACCTCGTCAACAAGGTCCTTGACAAACTCCTCCACCATCCGCTCCTTCTGCACATCCTGCACCATACGTTTCGCCGCGCGTGTGACGACTGCCATGCGTTCTCTCTGGATCCTCTCTTTCTCCTGTACTAGCCCTGCAGTTTCCTGTTCTAGTTTCCAGATTCGGTTCCAGAGTAGGAGTTGTTCGCAGAATGTGGTGAAGGCGGTGGAGCGAGAGGCACACGACTTGGCGTCTGAAGCGGCACGGAGGGCCTTAAGTTCCCTCTCTTGCTTCCATACTTTGTTAGTCAGGAGTAACCGTTCGCAGAAAGCGGTAAATTCGCGCGAGGGCTGAGGTCGGTGAATCCTCGAGTGTTTAGGATCAGATGCGGCGAGGCGTCCGTCGTGACGTCCTCGTTTGAGTGTTGAGCATCGGAAACAGCGCGATCTACTGAAAGCTAGCTGCTTTTCGAGCACCTGGAAATCTTCTAGGATATTGCGGGATTTGTCCACAAAATGTATTAAAGGTCGGCGTGGCTCTGAGCTCGATGATTCTGATATAATAATCGACTCTGGATTTTGTCCGTGTCGTCTGAATAGGCTAATCGTCGCATCTACCACAAAGAAAATTATAGAAGCTGTGATGATTGCGGGCAGGTATGGATTCGATGCCATTGAGAGGGAATGATCATCGGCCTTCTGTGTCATAAGGGTAGGCTGTGTGTGCATCATCGCTAACAGGAAACTGACTTGAGGAATGCGATGCAAAAAGGAAAGTGTTTTTGTGGGAGGTACAAGGTTGCTTGGGCCTTTTGGAAGCTGTTCTCCTTATTATGAGAAGGTAACGAGGCAGCCTCGAGTACAATAACCCTATTATGGGCTTGATATCACGATCACCTCATCCATCTATCAAGCGCGAGCGTTTCATTATCGCGTTTTCTCCATGCTCATTCCATGAGGCACACCTGCTGATCAACGTCGAGAATACAGAAAGTGAGAAAGTTCACGTAATATGATCTGTGTAAGCTGATTGTCAGCCTGTGACTTAGCTCGATTGAGTCACAAAAATTTCATGACCTCAACGATCAAGCTCAAACTTGGCCCACTCATTCGACGACGATCACGGCGCTAGGATTTCATCGTGGCTATGGGCGCCTACTATGACGAAATTGAGATTGAAGATATGACCTGGGATTCTGTGAAGGGTGTCTATCACTACCCTTGTCCCTGCGGAGACCGTTTCGAGATTTCTCGAAAGCAACTTGCAAATTATGAAGACATCGCGACTTGTCCGAGCTGCAGTTTGATTATACGAGTCGTCTATGATCCAGTGTGTATCACGATTCTGCGTTCAAGCGGGACTGATTCGACTACTTTGGCAGCTTGACTTCGAGGATGAGGCAGACGAGGAAGATGGTGGTGGTGCAGCGAATAGTGAAGAAAATGAGACTGAGAGTGAAGACGACGATGAAGAGGCTTTTGAGGACGCCATGGATAAGCTAACTATCAGCGAGGATGCTGTCCCTCGAGTTGTTGCTGTCTCCGCCTGAAATGGTGAATCTGATGTAAGACTATATCTGTATTACCAGGTTCGTATCTCGTATCTCTCTTACTTTTCCTTCATCTTCCTATTATATTTATGACAAACTTCAGACTACCATGGCATTGTATCATTAGTATAGGTTCTCTTCGTCTCGATCAAGCTGGTTCGGCTTCGAAAATACCCACTGCCACGCCATCGCTACCAATCAAGTACTTTATAGTTCTGTGGAATTTTCCTGCGAAAGGTTCTACATCATTGTGCTTTCAGTGTTGTAGACGATATGACCCTATCGTATATTCTGTCTTTGACTCGCCCTTAGATTTCCTTGTGATTCAATTAAATACCTACCAATATTGTCTACTATGCTTGTCTAGTAAGGACGTCCATCATGTCCAATATGTTGTCCACGCACGGGACCATGTACGACGAATTGAGTGCCTCCAATATAACCGTGGGCCATCAACGCACGTTTCCGGATAGCTTTTCAGCGCCGCCTTGTGGGTCCGCGTCCTCCTACCTAAGGGTTGTTCCCACTGCATCAATGTACTTAGGCACGGACCACCATGTCAGAAGAACCTTCTCCGACGATTGACACTAGGACCGACGAGACGCAGCCTCTCCTTGCTACTTCAAGCAACAATCGGACGGTTGAGATTGGAGGAACGCCTAAGCCTCAACAACAAAATTGGAAGAAGGTCATGTACCAAATCGTCCTGTCAATGCTTGGTGCTGGTATTCTTGCCGGCTTTATCAAGGGCCTTATTGATGTTGGCGACGTTGATGTTGGTGTAATACATATCGTCGTACAGTCTTTATGCTGATTAGCGATTCAGTTTGACCTCGGTAAGGCGTTTAAGGCAGCTCTTGGTGGTGGACTCAGTGGTGCAGCTGGTATGAAACACCTTTCTTAGTTGTATGCAAGCTGCAGCGCTGATCCACCAGTCTTATCCAGCCATGGTTGTCCAGGTGTTAGTGCTTATGGTACATCCTTCTTGATGACCCTCGATATGACGCTCATGCCGAAGCCCAGCCATTGCGCACAGTGATGAACTTTCAGTATCGCTTCGGTACCACTACTTCTGAGGCCATACATACACTCTACGCCGATGGTGGATGGACGCGATACTACCATGGTCTTGCAGCTGCACTGATACAAGGTCCCGTCGCTCGCTTCGGCGACACAGCCGCCAATGCCGGTATCCTTGCACTTTTGCAGTCAAATGTACACCTTAAGGATTTGCCTGCACTAATCAAGACTATCTTCGCTTCGATCGCTGCGGCTTCATTCCGTATGGTTCTTACACCGATTGATACCATTAAGACGACGATGCAGACACAGGGGAGAAAGGGGTTGCCGATTCTGCGCCAAAGGGTGAGAAATCAAGATTCAACGCCGAGGATAGCTAGTTAAGAATTATTGATGTATCAATCTAGATCGCACGATACGGCATCGGGACATTGTGGTATGGTGCTTTTGCAACAGCTGCGGCTACATTCGTCGGACACTATCCCGTACGTCTACGTTATAACGAGCCTGTAACCTCTTGAGTTCACCTTTCAATCGACAGTGGTTCGGCACCTACAACTACCTTGAAGCCAATCTCCCAGAAGCACACACACTCCTTCAAAAACTTGTCCGCCGCGCCTTCATCGGCTTCGTCTCGTCTGTCGTTTCAGACAGCATCTCAAATTCATTGAGAGTGGTTAAGACGTATCGCCAGGTCAATGAAACACGCATCGGATACCTCGATGCAGCACGTGCGGTCATTACGACCGATGGAGTAGGGGGCTTAATGGGTCGGGGGTTGAAGACACGTATTTTAACAAATGGTCTACAAGGTCTTATCTTTTCAATCCTGTGGAAGTTTTTTCAGGATATGTAAGTCATCGGATAATTCAGCTCCTGTATGTCATTGACCCATGTTGTACATGTACAGTTGGAACGTCAATTAGTCAATCGAGTACCCGTTCCATCGAGATCAATTTACCGAATGTCGCTTGGACTTGTGAGCAGACTATGGTAATTTGATCAAGCTGGCGTACTCAAAGTTCTGGCTTCAAATGGGTATTTATCAAGCAGTCAATAACTTGATCGTGCGTGGCAGCATCATAAGCTTGCACTCGGTAAGATTCAATTGTTCAACGGAGGACAACGTTGCTTAGTTCCTTGAGGCGTAAGAAGAGTTTGATAAGGAAAAGAAACCTCCCACCGCGCCGAGACGAAAAACTTTTGCTGCAAAGATATCTGTTGCATCGTAAGGGCCAGTGAGAGCGATGGTTTGCAGCCGGTGAGGTGTGATCCGAGTTTAGGCACGCAGAGAAGTCAGATTCTTCTCTTAATCATGGGTCATATTTGATTGCAGTGGAGGAACAAATTAAAAACTCTTCGCCTGGGAGTCGAACCCAGCTTTCGCGCGGCCAACAATGAATGACAGGCGCGTGTACTAACCGATATACTAGCGAAGATTATTCATATGACCAAACTGAGTCTTTACAACCTGCTTGCTTTTTACGCGCTCCCACGCTTCGCCATCACGAAAAACCAAAAAGTCTCCGGCAGACTCGCTTTTCTACAAAATGGCGTCTTCCGAGTCTGCAACCTTCCTCGACCGTGCACAGTCATTCATCTCCGAGAATAAGCGCGTCATTCTTATTGGCGCTGCTGCTGCTCTCGCCGTCGGAGGTGTCGCTTACTACGCCTCGAGTTCGTCACGGCCGCACGCACAACCCGACGTCGAAAAGGGGACCCGCAAGGAGAAGAAAAAGGGGAGCAAAGGGAGCAAGAAGAAAAAGACGGTCAAGGATGTGGATGGGCCTATTCTTGAGGAGATTGTGCCGCCAAAACCCAAGGTAGAGAGCGAGGATCCCTTGGGTGTGTTACATGGAATGAATGAACTATGCGGCGTTTCTGATAATGTGCAGTTGACAAACCATTGACTTCGGAGCAGATTGCTGCATTGACCTCTGAGGTAAGTCTTATTATCATTGTCTTCAAATCCACACGAATTGATGACATGGCAGGAACGTACACAACTCGCGAGAAAGTTGAAGGAGCGAGGAAACTCAACGTACAAGGAACGTAAATTCAACGAAGCAGCTGTGTTCTACACTCGTGCCATCCAGGTCACACCTAATGAACCAATCTACTACAGCAATCGTGCTGCATGTATGTTGCATGTTTCGTCTCCGTCCAGCAACCGACTGAGCTTTCGCAGGTTATGTCAACATGGAACCTCCTCAGTATGACCTCGTAGTCGCGGACTGTGACGAGGCATTAAAGCTCGATGTTATGTACATCAAGGCCCTCAACCGTCGTGCCATGGCTTTCGAGAGTCTTCACCGGTACGAAGAGGCGCTGCGTGGTAAGGTTGATTCCCCTCGATTTGCATGCCTCTGACCCTACTTCGAGACTTCACCGCTGCAACCATTCTCGAAAAATTCTCGAATCAGACCACCGCACAAGCCGTTGAGCGTGTGCTTCAACTGCTCGCAAACAAGAAAGCGGCGGAAACCATGGCGACGCGTACACCCCGTCTTCCTTCTTTCACCTTTATCGCTGCCTACTTCTCCGCCTTCCGGCCCCGTATGCCTGCCACTCTCTCGAATTCTCATGTCAGCTGACACGTGCATCTCAGGACCTCTCCCGACCCTTCCGGAAATCCCGTCAACGGGTGACAATACCTTGCTCCTTGCACTCCAAGCACTCGAGGCTTCCAACTATGCACACGCTCTGACACTCGTGAATGAGGCTATCGACCAGGGTATTTCATGGCCCCAAGGTCGTGCTGAAGGGCTTAACCTACGGGGAACGTTCAAGTAAGAGAAGCGATCTCACGAATAATACACTTGCTAAGTGGTCTTCAGATTCCTTGTCGGTGAAGTTGCGGGGGCTAAGGAAGACCTCCTTGCTTCGCTCGAGGTTGTCCCGGGCTTCACACAGAGTCTCGTGAAACTCGCTTCAGTTCACATGGAGCAAGGAGACGCTCCTAGCGCCTTCAAGTGCTTCGAGGAGGCCATCAAATTCAACGAAAACGACCCGGACATCTACTACCACCGTGGACAGGGTAAGTTTCTTGGTCTCAGGACCCAGGAATTGGTTTGTGCTGACGCTGACAACAGTTTACTTCATCATGAACGAGTTCTCTCAAGCCGCAGAGAACTATACAAAATCTACTCAGCTGGACGACTCCTTTGTTTTCTCACATATCCAACTCGCCGTTGCCCAATACAAGTCAGGCAACACTGCAAACAGCATGGCGACTTTCCGCCGAACACTCAAAGCCTTCCCCCAACGAAGCGAGCCCCAAAATTACTAGTACGCCATTCTTCCTTCAACCTTTACTTCTTACTGACGTCTCTTCCCTAGCGGCGAGCTCCTCCTCGACCAACAACGCTACGAAGATGCCGCCGAGAAATTCGACCGTGCCATAGAGCTCGAAAAGCTCAAGCCCACACCCAACGTCCTCCCCCTTGTCAATAAAGGTCTCGCGCTGTTCCAATGGAAGAAAGACATCGGTGCCGCTGAGCGCTGCTGCGGCGAGGCGCTGAGGATTGATCCGGAGTGTGAGGCGGCAGTGGCGACACTTGCTCAGCTGAATCTACAGCAGAGTAAGATTTCCAAAGCGGCGGAGTACTTCAAGAGGCAGGCGGAGCTTGCGAGGAGTGAACCGGAGTTGCAGAATGCGTTGACGTATCAATATGTGAGTGAAACATTCTTGAATCATGGGTTTGTGTTGGAACACGGGATTGCTGATACTGCGGTTTAGGCAACGGAAGCGCAGGCTGAATTCCTCAAGACTTACCCACACATGGCTGGGCAGCTCAATGCGCTTGCGCAGTCATTGTCTTAAAGCTGTGATCTTCAATTATACTGTTACAGCTACACAGTACTCGTTGCGGAGACCGAATCTGTGCATTACACTATCTCCATGGCCGGGTCTGACTGCTTTGACGGCGGAGAGCGGAGAGAAAAAAAAACAAAAGTTTTCCTGTGATTGATCATCATCAACTAACGTACTCATAACTATGCGCCTATTGCTTGTGTTGCTTCTGTGCCCACCTCATCTCAATTCATCATAAAATAATACTCGCCCGAATAGACTTGTTGGGTTTTTTGCTTGTAGGTTTGAAGTTGAGCTTGACAATTGACGCCGACTTGAAGGTTAGTGAATCAATGTGCTATTATTTAGAGAAGGGGCGGTTGGAATTTGCTTCCAATATTTGAAGTCTGCAGAGACGAGACTGGGCTTTCCGTTGCCCGTGTTATAGACTCCGAATGAGGCACCTTTGAAGAAGAATCCTCTGCGCAAGGCTGAGTAGACAAAGACCAGATTTGGTGCGTATACGTACCCAGCAGGGGCGATGGAGAGCGCAGAACTGTCTATTGTAGCAGGGAAGGTGAACTCGGCATCGTCACCTTCCGCGTAACCTAGACTATACGAAGCGGGCCCGGCCAGGACTATGAACCGCACGTTGGCGTCGTTCGTGGCGAGCTTGTACCGTCGAACCTGCGAAGGTGTGGATACAATGCAAGCGCTTGAACATAGTACGAGCACGAACCGTTATGACCGTGGCATTCGCAGTCGTCAACGCCCACGGACCAACCTGCTGATTTAGTAGAATTGTCCGCAGCACTATATACCTTCCATCATCGCCACCCGCCACACCGATCTCGTTGTGCAGCGAGTCACCATAATACACGCTCACGCCTGCCTCAGTTAGGTTGGTCGTTGGATTGAAGCCATCCAAACGCGTCTCGAATGTCTCGGTATATGCTGTCTGTTTGCGCAGCAACAACGCGGCACTGTCGCGGTCGCCGGGGGCGTACGAATTAGCGAACAGACGGAGGTAGCCGCGTCGGTCTGTGAGGCAATGGAAAGCCTTGTATGGCGTGCGTACAAAGTAGAACGAATTGTCGAGGGTGTCTGTTGTGAAATCATTGGTGTATGGGGCTAAAGCAGAGACGTCGATGAGGACGTCGGGGATGTGCTCTGTTAAAGGTAGATCATTATTAAAGACGGGCCATCCGTCTTCCCAGGTAACAGGGAATAAGAATGTTTCGCGACCTTCACAAAGAGCTCGTCACGCGCAATTGACAGATCAAGTCGCCATACCTAATTGGATGTGGCTGAAGTTCAAACCCTGTGGACGCACACCCAAGGCAACGCCCCACCATCTCCCATCTACACCTTGTACGATGTCAGCATGGCCGGTATCTTGGACGGCATTGGTAAGATCTGCTCCGTTGAACAAAATGGGGTTCTTAGGGTTGTTTTCCCAGGGCCCGGATGGCGATGGTCCACGTTGTATAGTAGACCGATGGTGAACATCTGTGCCACCTAATAAATCCATTGATTTAAACAACAGAAATCGCGAAAGCGCTATGTATCCACCTTCGGCAATCAAGAGGTAGTATGTTTCGTTGATGTGATACACATGTGGACCTTCTGGCCGAGCTGACGCATCGTCAGGCAATGTTCCCGCGAATATCATCTGTGCTGGCGTAACAGAATTACCGGTCTCAAGGTCTATTTTATTCTGCCAAATACCTAGAGAATCGTCATTCGGAAGAAAGCGAGTTATAGGCAGACAGACCGTAAATTTTGTCGATCGCATTGTTGATGCCGGTCCACGTCAGATATACCTGGTTGTAGATTCAGATTATTAGAACACTGAAGACACGAAGGACTGACATCACCATTAGTGTCCCAAAAGAGGTCTGCATCGTAACCCAATGCGTCTGGTCGACATGTTCATGTATAGGTGTCTCGAAACATAAACAGGAAACCGACCAAAGTAGAAGGGATCACTCCAGAGGCCTGAGAATATATCCTTCGTTGTTACATAGAAAGGGCGCGGAAATAGACGAAATTCGGCTTTAGAGTGTCAACAGAACCTCGATTGTGCGATGTGATGAGGTAAGGGGCGTACAAGTATAAACATATCTCGTAGTCGATGTCAAGTAGAACGTTCCATCATGATACCTAAGGCCAGGAGCCCATACACCTGCATACCTCGATTTGATCAGAAGCTGACTCGAGTTCTGCGTATTCACTTACCCGCGTCTGAAGGAGTACCGAACAAGCTTAGTTGCGAGGGCCGAGTCAGTGCATGGCCAATCAGTGTCCAAGAAGCTAAGTCTTTGCTGTGATATATGGGATGTCCGGGATAATACTCAAAAGTGGAGGTTGCAATAAAATAATCAGAGCCAACGCAGATGATACTTGGGTCAGGGTTCCAGCCAGGTAGGATCGGGTTGATGAGACCATGGGCTGGGGATACTGTTACCGATGAGTTAATTGATAAGTATTGGAAATGAAGCCCTGACGCAGACTTACTGACCAAGAAAGAACAACACAAGAAAACGCATGACAAGGTTGCTCAAAGACGCCATGCGCTGCAAGACAAGAAGGCTGAAGGACAAAACGTACATACGTTTAGGTGTATGCAAGTGTCCAGATGGTCAGATGATCCTACCAAGCCGCATGAGTTGTTCAAGCGACAACGCGGGCCATCAGGAGAAGCGGCCCGGCTCTGTAAAACGCCACAAGAAATTTGTTTCATGAAAATCACACTTCATAGAAAGAGAATAGATTCCAACATGGAGTGAGATTGTGAACTGTACGTATATCAAGCATAAACATTTCTTGACTACGCATCAGAAATATGGGAAGTGGGAAGTAATGTCGTCAATATTTGTGCCTGCTTGTCAATGATTTATCGCCAGGCCCTGAGCGGACAGCGTCAGGGTCGGCCTTGTTCTTAAGTGGTAAAATCGTTCCTTTCGTTTGGAATCGTATAACTCACTGCAGTCGGCGACTCTCAATCTTCTGTTTAGAAGGTATTAGCGCTGTACAATCTTGAACGTTTGCTTTGCAAGTAAGCCTCCTCCAACCGATTCAGACGTTTTCGATTATCCTTGCCGATCTCTCTGATCGACGCGTTCTCTAACACCGACCGACTCGGAACCTGGATCGCCCCCTCGCCCATGCAAAAATTGATGCATACTTCAGGGCCCACGACTTTGCCTACCGAGATCCTGTCCAAGATCTTTCTCCAGTGTACGGATATAGATGGCAGCCTGACCCCTTCCAATACTATAGATATACCGCTACTCTTAACCAAGATCTGTCGTTCATGGCGTAATGTCGCGATTGGAACTAGATCTCTCTGGTCCAGACTATACCTCAATATCAAGCCGAATGCAAAACATCAAACTGACATCGTCTCTACCTGGCTAACAAGATCTGGTCCATGCCCACTCTCAATATACGTGATGTGGAACGATCCACCGTACTTCTCCACCCATGCGATCCTCGATATCCTAGTACAGCACTCTCATCAATGGCGCAGTATGTACTTCTTTCTTCCGCTATCAGCATACGCGGCTCTCTTTCCCGCACGCGGCAAACTTCAATCGCTGCAGGAACTGAGCCTGGGCACTCATGATCTATCCGCTTCTGATCCCATCTTAGACGCGTTTGAGGTCGCACCACAGCTTCGATCTCTCGAGTGCGTTAACCTCCACCCGTACATGTTCAAATTTCCTTGGGCAAACCTATCACAGATACCCATCATGACAGTAACCATTAGCGACTCACTTGACATCTTGCGCCGAGCTCCGCGACTCGAAAGCGGATCGTTCATATATACAGAAGAACTCATTAAATTGCCGTTGCCTCCCCCTCAACCTCTTCGACACGAGAATCTCAAGGAACTAGCTGTATTAGCGCCAATGTGGAACGAGGTCATCGAAACACAGGATCTGTTTAGAAATCTCATTGCGCCACATCTACGATCTCTTCGCATATGTAATATCGACTATCCATTCGGCACTCATTTGTCCACCTTCCTTGCTAGCATCAATGGTCTGGAGAGTCTCTACCTCCGTAAAACAGCGCTGACGGAAGACGAAATTATCGGGGTTCTGGAGCTGTTACCAACATTGAAGCACCTGACTCTACTTTCGTCGTCCATGTTTACCATGGTTACTGATTTACTCCTTACCCGTCTCATTTGGCGCTCCACAATGAAGACGCCCCTCTTACCCAAATTGGAGACCCTTGAGATCTCACTTCCTTTTTCCCTGACCACGGCATTGACAGAATTGTTGGAATCCCGCTGGAATGTGGATGAGGAGGCTCCGCCTGTTGCCCGACTTCTGGAGGTGAAGGTGGGCGCTAATGACGACTACGATGATGCTATTGTCCGTCGATTGGAATCATTGGCACAGGCGGGTATGAGGATTCTTATAGGAACCACAGATGTGCCCCTTGAAGACGGTCTGGAGTATCTCTCTTCCTTCTAGGCATACACCCAGGCAGTGCACTGTTCGTAGAGGTCGGGGTGACCCCATACAATGGATATGTTGGTGTTGTCATGTTTGAGATTCTTGCCGCATCACTCCTATCGCCTTGCCTTATGACGATTATGCTACAGTCGATGTGATCGAATTTGGGCAAGCTGAACAACGCCTTTTCAGATACCTTTCGTCATGATGTAGAACGCAAACCCACTTTAAACCCTGGAACATTATACTGCGACGATGAAACCATCTTTTCTCGATGGGATCTCTCATCCCTGATCAAGTTGTTTTTCGTCGACGGCATCTGATTTTGACCCTCAGTCGAGCATGAATGTTCTTTGTTCTTCATCTTCCTTGAGATAATTGGTTCCAGACAGGCGGGAAACAAGCAGTGAGTGTAGTTATTCACTGTGCTCAGGCTGTTACCGTCGCGTCGTGCCATAGAACGGTTCATAAAGCAAGCTTGACTGCACTCTTACTGTATCGAGATGAGTCTCATGTCATGCGTCGTGGCATATTCTAATAAACTCCTCTGTGCTACCATCCCCTTTTTTCCTATCTCCAGTCACTTGATTCTTCCCCCAATTCTAAGATTATCAGCAAATGATATACTCTTTCTTACCTTAGAAGTCGAACGTCTCTTGCCTGAAGCAGCCTCATTGGCTTTTAAGACGGCCAAGTGCGAATCCAAAGCTTAGGAAGGGCCCAAAAAGACAAAAAATGCGAAGATTTTTCATCACCATTATCTCCTGGGGTCACCGCGGATCGAACGCGGGACCTTCAGAACGCGAAGCAAGCTTCAATGCCAATGACTTCAGTCTGCTGCTCTCCCAACTGAGCTATGCCCCCTGACTGGGTGTCAGAGAGAGTAGTATATATATATGGTATGACTGCCCATCAAAATCTGCCGAGCCTGCGACGGTATTCCGGTATTGCCACATGTCGTATCGACCGAATCATTGGAAGCGAGCTTTCATGAGACTAATGGAGACGTCGCGACCATCGCGTGAACGGCGAGCTCAGAGAGGCCTAAGTGGAACTGTTTGTCTCTCGGCTGTAACCTTACCTCTAGGTAAGTGACCCAACTGGAGGGAATGTTCTCTGACTGCAAACTCAATCAGATTAGCGCGAAATATATACACTTTGCTACCCCCCCCCCTCTCCCTGTATTTTTTCTAAGATGCAATTCTTGTTGAACTTGAAGGATGGTGCTCTATGTGATCCGCCTCAATCGAGAGACAAGTACAGAAAAGTCTTTGGCCCATAGTTTTCCTGAAGCCAGACAGTATCATTCTACATGACTATCTCCCTGGGCCTCATGTCTCTGCCCAGGAAATGTTGGATCGGATGGTGTCCATCTGAGAGTGAGAGCAGAATCTCATGTTAATGGACGACGAGCGAGCAACACTCGTTGATTTTAATCGTGCCAAAGTATTTCCGAGCGAATAAAAGGCAAAGAGGTGGAAGAGCTGGTTGCATGACTGTATCGACAACATTATGAGTCAGAGCAGTCACCAATAAACGATACACCACAGAGCTCGATGCGATCAACAACGACTCAGAAGAGACAAAGCTCGAAAAAGTATTCTAACACTTCTCAATCAAGCTAGCTTTTTTCCGACGTAGAAGGGGCTAGATTTCCTGATGAACCAGATGGTTGACATACGGCGGTTGTGATCTGAACGTCCTTGCGGACGTGTAAAGTGCACGAATAAAAGGCGAGTTCCCAACAGGAGCGTATGCATGGAGCAAGAATGGGCCACACAGCACCTACTCGTGTCAAAGTGCGGTAGACTACGAGATCGACCTATCTACTCAGCCACCAAGCAGTAGCAAGACTACGAGATAACCAGGCAACCCAGACAACCAGAAGATGAGCCAACGGGACGAAGACAAGATAGAATTTTCGCTGGAAAAACGCATCGAGGGCGCTCAGGATGTAAGTCGAGAATTTGAAGATGAGGGAGATAACATCTTCATTTTGCGTGATATTCATGCTCTGCCTGAAGTTTCTTCAGATAGGCATTCGCGACTCAAAAGCCCCATGTTCAAACTGTTGGCCGGTCTGAGAATCCCAACAGTCACCAAACCTTATTGTATGACTTTCTCGACTATCTAACCGCCTTTCTTGATTCCCTCTGGCCGCCGCCAAAAAGCTGTAGCGTACGGCGACAATCTACAGAATTATTGCGACCGTCAAACTCGTCATCTTCCGTCGGGGTGACTCTGGAGTTACGTGCCAGAAATTACTCGGATGCTCCCGCTACATGATCAACATCACGGTACCCTCTCGCGATTCCGCTTCGCCCTTGCTCCAGTACACTGGCGGCATCCTCACCAATTCGTGTCTCTAGCCCTTGGTATGTTCTTGTCTTCAAAAATATGGCTAATCGCAGCGATACATCAGTCAATTGCTTCCTTCTCTCAAAGCACTTACCAGCTGCACTATCAGCTGACTCAGCTACTGTACTGTCTTGGTTTCGCAGCACAACGGCAGAATCAAGGCCAGGAACGTTGTCAAGTTGATTCTCTGATGACCACTCGGACGTTAGAAGAAAAAACCAGAACGAAAAGTAGACCAGCAAACGTACCGTTTGTGCCGTAACGTTTGGCTTGTCGATATGTCCCCGTGACGAGTGAGAATACTGGTCGATCAGGATCTTGGGCATCTTCCTCGCTTTCCTCCTCCCCACCGTTTCCTGATTCTGACTGCAGATTATCAACTGCCGTAACTTTTGTCGCTTCTGCGAGCAAGGTCTCGAAGTTCAGTACATAACGTCCTGTCCACTTCGGCGTCGACTGAAGTGCGACTTCAAGTTCGAAAGGCGTAATAATCGGCCGGAAAAACTCCTATGGATATACCGATGAGATGTCAGGTTACGAGACTCGGGTTCGAACCTTGGCCTCTATCACACTGTTTTCAGGACATGCAACGAGTACAAAGCATTCGATCTCAGGAAAATTTGCAAGCTTGGAAGGATTGAGCTTGCCCACGCTGATGGTATAGCTCTTTTTCTTGTGCCGCGTCAAAAGGACACGGATGTGTCGAATGAGGGGAAGATAAGAGGCTAACGGCGTGCCATGAGCTTTAAACAAGTCGATTGGTCATGAGAATACGACGTACAGACTCCAAGCGTGCCAACAAGGATTCCAATCACGTCAGCGTCGCGAGCATGTTGTACAGCGGCATAACGCCTCATTAGAAGGCGATTTGAACGCCCAGAAGCCAGGCTCGTGATGTTTGTGGATGGATCGTAGGAGAAAACCTATGATAAAACGAGTGAGGTGCTTCTTTGGAGTATAGGTACTTCAATTCAGGAACGTACATTGGAAAGGCCATGGGTCATCAGGAGGTTCGTCAAAGTGAGACTCTCGCCACCGATGTACAGAAGGGCAGGATTTGATGAGTGTACTAGTGTTTCAGAAGCTGGAAGAGACGTTGAGGAGCAGGTGTCGTTTTGCGGATTGTGCGGTTCCTGTTCCAATAATTCTCTCAGTGTGTTAGTTACTGGAGTGGTCTTTGTTGGTATTGTTTGGTACAATGTCTTGACGCCGAAAATGCTAAAGACGTCCTCGATTCTAGAACGTAAGACATCTAGAACATGGGATTGTTAGTACGTAGTCAGCTGACAATTTGCACAGGGCTGACCTGCTACATGCGTATAGCCTACATCATGCTTCAAAACTATCGCGTCTGGTTTTCCTCTGCCATCCCCTTCGCTTGAAGTCAAGAAATACTGCTGAAAGAACGCCGTGAGACTTGCGATACAAGTAGAGATGTCGCAAGGCTTATGGCCAAATACATAAACCACTGGCAAGCGAGATGTTCTGTATGAGATGTAATGAGATCAGTCAATCAGTCTTGACTCCACTTACTGTGCCATACAAGCATGTCCATAATGTACAACAGCATCAGCATCGACATGCTGGGCAGCTACCTCGTCGACGCAGCAACTACTGTCGATAAGAATCACAGAAGTGGCACAGTGATTGCTGGTGCCTGCCTGCCATAGGAGGTGTCTGCAAGGACATAAAGTTCTCTGCCTTCTCCGAGATTTGCTTTGAGCCGCCGATAAATTGGGACAGAAACATGTAGTAGCTCATCGGGAAATTGTAATGCAATCTGGAAGTCGATATATTCAGTACTTAATCATTGTATTCTAAGCAACACACGTACTCGTTTATAATCACCCTTCAAGATCTCCTCCGCTGTTCGTGAAATTTCATAAAAATCCTCAAATTCAGATGGCGAAAGCTTGTCTGTAGTATGATCTGCATGGATATCAAGAGTCCGGGTGATCGCGTCTTCCCCTGACGCGGCAAATGTAGAGTGCTCTGTAGTCATGGCACCAGAAGAGATAGGAAGGGGCAAAAATTTTCGAGGGCACATCATTAGTTCGACATATCCTTGTCATGACGTTACCTCAATCTGCTTGCGTGCATCTTGATGCTCTACTGTTAACATGCTTACACGGTATCATGATGCCTGGACTCGCTCAAACAAAGTTCAGAGACTCAATATGGTCCAAGCGTAGATCAGGAAGCTAATTCAGTCAAAGATTCTCAAGCGGATGCTCGTGAAACCTTCGCAACTCAAAGTAAAGAATTAGGTTTGTCACCAAATGGAGCGATAAATTGACCTTAAAATATACCAAATTAGTTTGCGCTTTTCATTACTGGATAATAATCGTCTGAGCGCCAAATTATAAAGATAGAAGAGAGTTTATGCTTGTGAAGTCAGCTATGGCAACTACTTCGTCTCTCGTTATCATCGGTCTTATAGGTGTTGCTCTTGTCCAGCTCCTAAAGCGTCTAAGAAGATCGTCGATTTCGCACATTCCGGGCCCTCGAAGTGAATCGTTCATATTTGGTAGGTGAAAATTTGTGCCTTGACGGAGGATTCGAACATTTGCGTCCAGGCCATTTGATCGAGATAGCCCAAGGGCAAGCCGCAGAGGTCCGTCTGTGAACTAGGTCTTTCCGGGAGAATGATGTCAAGCAAAAAATATCTTTCTACCCAGGCAGATTTCAAATGGAATAAAGAGTTCGGAGATGTCTATAGGACCAAGGGGTTCCTAGGAGTGCGTTGCATTTTTAATATTTTGCCCTGTCTAACTGTCACACAGGAAGATCGGCTCTATATCTCCGACCCAAAGGGCATCCAATATATATTCCAGACGTCTGGCTACAACTTCTTGAAGCCGACAGAAATCAAAGAGATTTCTCGACTCGTGTCTGGTAGAAGCATCATATGGGCTGATGGTAGGTTAGCACAACCATGGAAAAGACTGTTTAGACGTCGTTCGGCAGGTAATAACCACAAACGCCAAAGGAAGGTGTTGTTACCGGGCTTCTCTGGTCCCAATGTCAAAGGATTTCTTCCCGTGTTTTTCTCTTACGCCGCAAAGGTAAGTCTCGCTGGTCAATATACCAGGTTCAATGTCAATTTGTATCTAGTTGGTAGAGAAGTGGAAAGACGTGATCGTGTTAAATGGAGGTGAAATAGGTTATGTTGATATCCCTTCATGGGTATCACGGTGCACGTTGGATGCTATTGGAGAAGGTATGTCGCAGCTTGGACTGTCCAGTGTTTCAAATTTTCTGAAGGCGATTGACACAGTGGTATTCGACTATCAATTCGGAACACTTGACGACGATAATAATGCACTTGGGCAGGTGTACGCTAGTCTTTTGTAGGTCCAACGCCACAATATTGCTTGCTTGATCCTGCTGTGTTCATACTTCCCAGGTTGCATACCTTTGGAACTCTGACCAAGCACCAGATGCTGTTGGCAAATATTATGATGCTCATGCCTGAAAATGCCAGACTTAGCGATGAAGAGATGCTTAGTATCATGCGGTGAGGGCTTGTGTATCATGCTTCTGAGCCATTGAACCAATCCTATATACCAGTGTTCTTATAATTGCTGGGCACGAAACGACGGCGAATACCCTCACCTGGGCATTGTTGGAATTATCGCGCCGACCAGATATACAAGCGAAATTGCGCGAAGAAATCAGAGTTGTCGAACAGGCTTTCACTGCCCGCGGCGTTTCGCAATGCACAACCACAGACCTTGACTCCATGCCATACTTGAATGCTGTCCTGAAGGTGAGGATCTGGTTGTGTAGCCTTTGTCCTGGTGCTCAGCTATGGTCTTGTTTCAGGAAACACTTCGCTATCACCCCGTCGTCATGTCACTCATGAGGCAGGCAGCTAAGGATCACGTTATCCCTCTTTCTCGCCCTGTCACGACGACATCTGGGGATGTGATCACGGAGCTTCCTATTGAAAAAGGGCAGACGGTCGTAACGTCGATCAGTACTTATAACAGGCGAGTGCTATCTCATCATACGTATATTTTCAGTAGGAAACTGACGTGGGACAAGCAGAAATAAAGATATGTTCGGCGAGGATGCAGGTGTTTTTGATCCTGAGCGCTGGCTTGATTCGAGGGTTAAGAAAACCTCATCCGTCGGTGTCATGGGAAATCTGTCAGTGGCTGGCTATCACTTTTGTTGCTTCATTCTAAAGCTCAAGCATATAGGTTCACTTTCTCCGGAGGCATCAGGTTCGACTTTATAGATGCTCTGGGATGCAGTCATTCATATCTTTTTTATAGGGCGTGCATCGGATGGAAGTTTGCAGTCATCCAATTGCAAGCGCTCCTATTCGAGCTTTTAGGAAAGTATGAATTTGTTGCGACGCCAGAGTTGAGGGACACTCGCCGAGAGGCGGCTATCGTGATGGTACCGACACTTCCAGGACAAGTGCATAAAGGGTCGCAGCTCAAGCTTGGTATCCGTGCTGTTGCAAGGGCTTGAGCGCTGATATAGAGCGCTCCGACAGGAAGTATGACGACTCTTCTTATTCAACCTAGAGTATTGTAGAGGGAGTTCACGTTAAACATTAATTATGATCAATTCGAAATGCGTGACTGATGGCGTAGGACAAGGTTGAATGCTTGCGAGCGGGTTAAGGGGGGACTTCAATCAGTATAAACGTATCAGTTGTCTCATTCACAGACGGGCAAGAGACACGCCTGTCCCCACGTCATAGTTACAGATATCTTACACTAACTCCCCCTCCCTCCAAACCAAAAACCTTTATCTTCTCGTTCCCAACTTCTCATACGACATAGAAAGAACCGGCGTGCCCACATCCCATCCTCTTCGTGGTTCTAGAAATCGAAGAACCTCACAGAGTGGCGCCTGTGCCTTCTGCTGGACCTGTGGCGACTGGACATAAGTACAGTCGGTGCCATTGCGCCGTAATACGGCATGGACGGGGCATATCCGTAGTGTTGTGCGGCAGGGACGACAACGGGTGCCGGCCTGTGGTATGACGAGACCATGACGGGCGCGGACATGGGTACAGTGGTATACGCAGGGCTTGCGTAGCTCGTGGTGGGCATGACGACGCCGGCGGTGCTTGGAACAACTATGCTGCCGGCGGTACTGGGGTAGTAGGTGCGCGTGAACATTATTAGAATACGATTTGGATTGCGTGAAATGCGATTTTGCAAGACGGATGATTTCTCTGTGTGCGCCGAAGATGCTAGGTGCTTGAAAGGAGATGAACAGTCGATTGTCTGATTGTGAGTTGGAAGAGGTCGTGAGGTCGTTAGAGCTCGTGAAAGAGTATTTGTGATAGAGTTATGCGAAGGGGTATGAAACAGGCCAGCCTATTGATGAAGCTGAGAATACCGGGGGTTTATAAGAACCCAAGCTGTTGACCGGATCACAGAGATTGATCAGGATGCAGTGTAGCCCTATGACAACCCCGCAAACTCTGGAAACGATCGCGAACGCGACCGTGT
>JAGGAU010008317.1:0-53803 GCA_017657275.1 Termitomyces sp. T108 | reverse complement strand
AATAACTAAACAGGCGGAACTCGTTATGAAAATGACACTGGCGTCGTACTTTTAAAACTATTTCCTTATCTTTTACGTTCCGGTTCTGTTCCAAGTGATTTTTAGTTCAGGTACGCGTCGTCCGCCACATTGCATCACGAATAACGCCACTCTTCCATCTCGGGCTCGTGTTTTACCGTGAAAACTTGCCGATTCGAAAACGGTCTTCTTCTTTCCTCTGGTATCGAACATCTCCAGAACCATGCGGCATTTTGAAAACATCAGACGGGCCCCTAGCATGGTGTAGAACCCAGACCTACGTTTCGATTAGGTAGAAAGCAACGTGAGCCTATTTGATGACGCGGAACGCTACTTTAAATAAACAACACAAAAAAATTAGTCATAAACAGTGTGTGGGGTAGCGAAGCCAAAGAAGTAGATTAGGCGTGCGTAATGTGTTCGGATCATAAGCTTTCCAGGGGCAGCACATCATACGAGTAAGTAAATATGTAAAGGCCTCTATATGTACAGCGAGAGAGAGTAGTTCACTCCAACTGATAGATGAATCCTCAAGTCAGCGTGAGCGATGACACTGTAATGTATCTCCATCCCGTGTAGATTGGATGGTAAGTGTCTAATTCTGCCGAATCCCATCAATGACAACTTCCTCTCGATGGGAGTGAAACTCACAAAAAAGGAGTAGTGTAACTGTGTCTCAAGAGTTAAAGCGTGTATCAAAGGGGGTGACCGTCAACGTGATATCATTAAGATATCCAGGGGGAGTTTCTTTACGTGCTCCGTTACGCGGAGGTGGCGTTTGAGGAACAGCCGAACGGTCCGAGGAAAGGTGATGTTCCTTGATGAGATCAAACGTAGGCGGCAGCGTCTGAGAAACAGGCGAAAGCCTTCCCACCGTTCGTGGTACATATTTCGTGTAGAGAGCGGATGCACCTGGCTCCGGAGCTTTCACTTCATCATAGAGAGGAAGAGAATCGAGATCAGATGTGTTTTTGCGTTCGAGATCTATCCAGCTGTCTCGAGACTTGCGTTTGCTCATCCCGCCCAACGATCGTCTCCGATGGCACAGATAGAAAACGATGGCTCCAGTTGCGATTACGAATGCTATCGCCCCGATAGCAATCCCGACAATGGCTCCAGTATCAAGTCGGTTACTAGCCGCTCCAGAACTTGACGACGACGTGGGAATAGCAATATGAGGTGGACGCGGCAGATATGAGGCGGATGAAGTGGGGTTCGGGAATGCAGCCTCTTTGGAGTGACCAGTTGGTGCGTTAGATGGCGCACTATACACAACGGCGTCTAAGAAAGCCGCAGACGCAGCATAAGCAAATTCAGGTTCGTAAGTGGTCATCGAGTCAAGTCTGTCCATTTGATAATCCATGGTGAGAGATAGCGGTATTCACGTACGACGAGCGGACACCACTGGAGGTCGTTTTAAAGACAGGATAAGACATAGAATAGGGTCGATTAAACCAGTGGTTCAATAGGGGAGTTTCGCAGTGCGACGCAAATCTGTCATTTGCGAGTTTATCGCGGTCACATGATCACAATGAGTCTAACGCCACGGCGTCAGACAGAGGAAGAGACTGCTGCTTTTCCAAAGCATGCTTTGGCTACATCAGGTGGTTGAGCATGATAGGCATAATGGCACAAGTATCCGACGAAATGCGCTGCGCGTTGTAGCCTTCCATTCACTATGCCAATGCCTCTGCAAAAAATTCTGTTCTGCTTAGCTCCCGAACAGGAAACTGAAACATTCTTCACAAGTCGGAATCTAATATTTGCTGTCCTCGAGAGCTTATTCTCTTGCATATTCAGTTGCTTTAAAAGACTGGTGCTACAAGCATCACTCCCTCACTCGTTGAAAACACGCTCTCTTTCAATGGCACTCGCACGAACGTTGTCTACGGCGGTACTAGTTCTTGCCTGTGCTCAATTCTCTCTTGCCGTGTATTTTCTACGGGACACGTACAAAGGACACGACTTCTTCGATCGTTGGACGTGGGAGACTCTCGACGATCCAACGCACGGGCGAGTCAATTACGTTGACAAGTACACCGCCAAGTCAGCCAATCTTTCCACTGGTGCGTCGTTCCATGCTCGATAACCAATACGTTGTTCAAACTTTGCTCGATATCAAGCAACGTTCAACAAATTTTTCATGCGCGCCGACTCGACTTCTGTAGTAAGACCCAACGCTCGAGGACGCGACAGTGTCCGTATCCATTCGAACGCGGCGTACGGTGACTCTGTGACTGTGCTCGACGTGCAACATATGCCCACCGGTTGTGGAACATGGCCCGCCTTTTGGACAAACAGTCAAAAAGGCCCCTGGCCTCAGGGTGGCGAAGTAGATATCATTGAAGGTCAGTTTTAGTTCTTCCATCGTCGGAGACCTGGTCCTCAGGACTGTCATCCAGGTGTACATCTTAACAGTGAAAATACAGCTACCTTACACACTGCTCCTGATTGCAGTATGCCTCCAGTTCGTTTCCAGACTGGGTATGTCGACTGGTTGCTCGAATTCTAGCATATTCTCATCTAGTTTGTCAGGGACACGACCTCGTCCGATTGCAACACCCAGGTCAACTCCAACCAAGGTTGCGGCACATCCTTCACGAAAAAGAACTCTTACGGCGCCGGCTTAAATCACGTTGGCGGCGGGTGGTACGTAATGGAACGGTCTCGATATACAGGAATCAAAGTGTGGTTTTGGCCTCGAAACGATTATTCCGTGCCTCTTGAAGTGAAATATGGCGCGGGTGTAGTTACGCCAGATTTCTGGGTCGAGCGTGAACCGGACGCATATTTCCCAGTCGGTGACCGCTGCGATTATGATTCCCACTTTGACGAGCACGAGATAATCTTCGATCTCACTTTCTGCGTAAGCGTTTTTTTTCGAGGTGATCAACGAGGCTCATCACGATTCATACCAGGGTGATTGGGCTGGCGCTGTTTGGGGAACGTCTGGATGTGGACCGAGTACTTGCCAAGATTGTGAGTATACTAACTTTTACGTCTTTGAAGGGATTTACTGAAGTCATATTAGTTGTTGATAATAATCCTGAAAATTTTAAGGAAGCCTATTGGGAAATAAATTCGCTTCGAGTCTATAATCGGTTCGATCTTGGGTTCGGCGTAAGTAAAGACGATAAGTAGTTTCTCCCTACATCATCACTGCCACATTGCTACTCGAAGCATTCGTTATTCATACACTGTACAATATATATAATCGCTACTGCTCTAGGATCAATGTCAATACCCAAATACGTGTGTCATGGGGGCTTCCGCGGAGCACCGAAGAAAATACAAGCTGAGAACAAAGTTGTCTTTCTGGAAACTGTATCTCTTCAACAGGTGTGAATCTTCACAAGAAACTAGGAAGTGCTTCCATATTTCGCCTGACATGGGAACAAACGTCATAGCTTAATATATAAAAAGTATCACATCTCTCAATCGATGAGCTACTCTTCCCCATGGCTCTGAAGATCCTTTCTCTGTTCCTCGCAAGCCTCGCCGTCACCGTACTGGGTGCAGCAATCCACCCATCAGCGCTCGACTCGAGGCCACTAGAGAAACGGGATGACGATCTCCCTGCTCGAGTTCCCTATGTTTTTCCCGCACCTGGTACTGACCCAGTAAGATAATCTGGACCCAAAAGCCGGATTCTTGTCTTGATTATAGCCACATCCAGATCGCAGATGCCATACGAGCCAGACGAGACAATGGAACCCTGCTAGCATTGGATGGTGCCCTGTGAGACCTACCTGCACATCTCTGAAACGCGTCCGTTGAGTATACTTCTAGGCTTAACGCGCCCTTGATAGCATCCACATGGAATAGTTTGTTTGGGGTCATTAGAGAGAATACAACAATACCTGGGAATATGAGGGAATTAGCTGTGAGCGCTGAGCCTCCGACCTTTCTCCGCATATTGATGGATAACTTACCCAACTCTTCAGATCCTCAGAATAGCAACCCTGAACAAAGCATCATACGAGTGGTTCGTACACTCCAAACCAAATCGTAGAGGTCTTCACATCTCACACACTTAGCAAGGCTCCAACATGAATCCGTCGGCCGTTCAGAGGGCCTCACGACAGACCAACTTCGCGTCATTCGCCTGACTCCCGTCCTGGAAAATACGGCCGAAACAAACAACATTCTAGGACCTGAGCTTTCAGCAATGATGACGTTCACTGACTGGAGTACGAGTACAGCACATGTTCCCGGTAATGTCTTCGCGGAGCTCAAGAAGTTCTTGAACAACCAACAACTGGTTGAAGCAACGGCGACTGTCGGAGGATACAACTTCGTCAGCAGGTTCCTCTTGGCGCTTGATGTAGATGGGAAAAACAACGTATCTGTACCAATACCCAGCTAGAGCCTTTTACGGAGCTTTGCGCCACAATTGAGGGTCCAATTACAAAAACCGTTTATTCAACGATAAACTAGATATATGTGATACATGACAAAAGCTACTTAGGAAGGGAAACAACAACAAAACAAGAACAGGGGAGACGACAGAGGGGATATGTAGAGTCATAATTTCCTTGAAATCTAATCCAAAAAAATGATAGGATATCCTCCGCTAAATAAACAATCAACCAAGCGATTGACAAACTACAGCCCCATGGCAGCGCCAAGGGACCTTGCGACAGAGACACCATGCGACGGTGCTTCTGATCCCAAACGGGAGGGGGCGACGGAGCTAGGAGGTGCAACGGAATCAAATCGGGATGGCGCAACAGATCCGTGGCGTTGTTGCTCCCAGAGTTTGTCCTTGGCTCTTATCTCAATATTCTCAAAAGGACCAGATTGCGTGACCCTGAGGCAATCACGCGTCCCAAGTACAAGCAGCTCAAAAAAGAACGACGCAGCAGCACGACGGGATGCCTAGTTTTGTAAATGTCAGAACAATCAAGGTTACAAAAAGTATACCGTTACCTTCTCGGATAACTTGCTAAAACTGAGTGATCTATCCTCATTTTCCCGACCTGCGATGGGCTGGAGTTCTTTCCTGATCATGCTTATAGCCTTGATCGTATTTTTGCTGTAGCCTTTTCCTTCATGATCAGCAGATGGCACTTCCTCCTCTGTAGCTTGGGTCTGTGTCTGAGATGGTCGGACATCGAACATCGCTATTGGACATGTAGCATCAGCATACGATTCATCCCCATTCTCAAGGGGGATGCCATCTGGACCAGGGGTAGACAAACGACTAAGTTCAGATGGTGCAGTAGACTTGGCACGAGACATTTCAATGTCACCCTCCATGCCCACATCAAATTCAGGAACATCCAACTGGAAATCATCAACAGTTTGGTCCGGAAAGTCGATTATGCCATCTGGACCGATACTTGTGCGTCCCACAATGTCACTTCCAAGGCCATGGCTGGGCGCAAGACTCGCCGCTCGTCGACCTTGCTCAACCTCATCGTCATCAAGACGTTGACGTTTCTTGGGACTCTTATCAGGAGACACCCCACGACGTTTGGATGTCGCGCCATTGATAGGGCGCATAAACAACTCAGAAAGTTCCGGGGCCAAACCAGGCGGGGCGGCACAAAAGAAGGTACCGTTAGGGGTGACTTTAGTCGGAATAAAGTGGGCCAGGGGATCGTCACGGATAGTGAGGAGGCGCATTACTACCGACGAACGGGGAAGGAATTGTTGCTCAGTGAGAATGTCGCTCACATCCTTAGTCACAGGGGCACCGAGGCCAGTGCGACCTCTGCCAACTTTGGCGCCAGGACCATCCGTAAGTTCAGTTATAGAATCTATGATCTGCTTCTTCTCTTTCAATTTACGCTTTAACTTTGCTACTTCTTGGGGTAATTCTGCCGCTGGCACCTCATCAGGCGGGGGTGTGGCAGGTGGTTCAGAAAGGGGCGATGCTAATTGCCATCATTAGTAATGGGAACAAGTATGAAAACAAAATCTCTTACAAGCACGAGAAGAAGCCCTTGTCTGACCAGGAGTTTTCTCGTTCTCGGCGGGCGGGAGGTCATCAAAACCAATGCCAAAATCACCCAAGTCCATGCCCGCAAGGTCAGGGAAATCCATGTTGACGTCATTGTCAAAGGGATGCTCAGAAGGCTCGCGCGACTTGCTTCGATTTGACATGATGTCCATGTCAAGGTCCATACCATTACGCCCGAGAAGGTAAGAGTGTATGGAGTCGCGGCGACTTCCAGCATCGCGACCAACCCCAATACTTCCATCGACACTCATCTCATCTGCCTTGTTCCCGTCCTTCTCTGGAGAGGCGTCCCAGTCGAGTCCCAAGTCGACATCGAAATCTTGAGAGCCTATACCGTCTGAAGGGCCAATACCGAAAGGGTCTTCGAGATCAAAGTCGTGGAAGTCGTTTACAGTACGGAGCGTAATGTCATGGATATCAGCCTGGTGATGACCCTGTGGCTGTATTGGGCGGTCTTCAAAGTCAACCTCCCTAGGCAAAAAATCAGAGACAGCAGAGTGCATGGCCATGAGGCTCACCAGTTTACATCTGGTAACAGGAGATCTAGGTCTAGACCACCTGGTTGCAAAGTAATTGCATTCTTGTTCACAGCAAGTTGGTCCTCCGTCATGTCCACAATACCGGGCCTAAATGCCTGACAAGCCAGTTCAGAAGGTCGAACCGAGACTCTGAGAAGAAGTGCTCACCATTTTAATCTTTAAAAGTGCCTCGTTACAGTCGTCCAGTAAATACTTTGCCTTGCGGCTGTAGATGCGAACGACACCAAGGAGCAACTGTCCACTGAGACGAAGAGCCATGACCTCGATTTCTTGACCCATTATCGCGTCTGGAAGTGTTCAACGAATGTCGTACTACTTTAGGGGAGGGCACGCGTACCGACTGACTGCTCGATGTCGGTCTGGAGAGTCTGGGTCTTGGAGAGCTTGCGCTCCATGTGAGCGGCAAGCCATACTTTGCCGAGAGGACCCCGCCTGGAGAGAATGGTCTCCGAGTAGAACTAGGTCACAAAGATGAGCAGAGACGCGAAAGCGCAGCAGCAGAACTGACCATGAGGAAAGATGGCGCGAGAGGACGTCGCGAACGCGCTCTTGGCAGACAATACAAGGCGAGATTAGAAAATGAAACACCATGGCACGTGGCCAAAAGCCATTTACGTATGTTTGGCCACACCGCGAAAAGTTTGTGTCCAAGACCAAATCGCAGAGCAACATGCTAGCCTCATCCTCTCGACTGTCCTTGAAACGTGCCCGTACGGTACTCTCTGCCTCACAAAGAACTCTACCGCCTTCTGGTCCATTATGCAAGTCTCCCGACTCTACTCGTCACCTTGGGACCAGTCTCATTCATTTCTTCTCCTCCAGCAAACCACTGGCAGCGGAGATATGCCTCTGCCCTTCAGGAGGAGTTCATACCCTCGTCACATCTCATAGCATCCCGTGACAGGATAGCGGGGTTCTCAGGTGATACCGATGCACAACAGGCTTCGATAAGGACGACCAAAGCACGTTTTAATTTGCAGCTTTCCGAGCAAGCGGAACTCGGCCATTATGCCAATGTCCTCGAAATAGCGGCGAAAATGAAAGCTCAAAAGATCAAGCCTGATGTCACTACATACGTTGCGCTTATTAATGCTGCAGCTTACCATCGGATGTGGTTGGACGCTTGGGCTATCCTTGACGACATGATGGCCGTTGGTATAAAACCCGATACTGCTATATTCAATCGTCTAATCAGAGTATGTATCAACAAGCAAATTAATGAGCTTCACACACCTAACTCACGTCATTTGCAGGCACAGAACGCGTGTACCTCCGACTATCTATGGCAAGTCCTGAAGAAAATGGATGAGTTACAAGTCCCACCTGATTCAACCACCTTCCAATATATCATTGTCCGGCTCACTTCAGTCGATAATATGGAACTTGCAATCCAATTTTACCATGCAATGAAGTCATACGAAGTAGTTCCCGACATTCTGACTATGAAGGCTCTCATTGTTCATGTCGCGCAATCAGGCTATCCGAGACTTGCTCTCGACTTGCTAGCTGATTTTGAAGAATGTTCCCTCCGTCGACTAGATCATACGTTCTTTATGCCTTGTCTCATTGCGTCTGCAGAGGCTCTTTATGTGAGTGTCATACTTATCTTTTTGCTCTTCTAATATCTTGGTAACACAGTTGGACGGTGTTATCACGTGCTGGAGGCAAATCGTACACGTCTTCAATCTGTTTCCGGGTGAAGGTGTCTGTCTAGGAGTTCTCAATACCGCGGCGCGCCATGGCCATCCAGATCTCGCAACTGACGCCCTTCGCGTTATGAAAGGTCTAAATATTGACTGGCAAGAACACCATTTTGCGCCTCTTATCGAGGCTTTCTGTCACCAAAAACAATTTAGGGAGGCAATCCGGGTGCTAGGCATCATGAGAGAGGAAGGAATCGATCCCATACCTGAAACGGCCTCTGCTTTATTGGAGGCGCTTGCTAGTACTGAAGCTATTGATTCAGTTTGGGATATCGCGGACGAGATAGTCAGAGAAGGCAGAAAAGTTGACATCATTGTCCTACAAGTTTTGATCTCTGCCTCAATAAAGCTCGGAGACCTACAACGCGCCATTGGCGCATACAAAAGCCTGGCGGAATATGGAGCGACAGCCGATGTCATAATCTTCAATTCACTCCTCCAAGGCTGTGTGGCCGCGTCTCACCGAGAGCTAGGAAACTTGCTTTTGGATGATATGAAAGCTACCCAAGTCAAGCCCGATGACAAAATCTACGAAACCTTCATTCTCCTGTGTCTCACGCAGGACGATTACGAAGATGCTTTCTTTTATCTTGAGGAGATGAAATCTGCTGGTTTTCACCCGGGATACAACGTCTATTCCAAAATTATTCGGAAGTGCCTCACTACCAATGATTTCCGCTACAGGATTGCGTTGAAGGAAATGGAAGAAATGGGTCATGTACCACGGTCGGACCTCAACAGAATGATGCGCCGTAAAGAGGCAGAGAAAATGTCTGATGAGAAGAGGCAACAACCCGTCTCCGGCACCTCATCACGAAAACAGTCCGCTAGCATTGATGGTGCCGCACTCCGGTTCATCGAGACGGGTGGCATTGATGGTTCGGCCCAGTTACCAAAGGAACATCCTTAAAGATCAATCGAGCAGTTGAATCTTCCACTAATGCATTTACAATCAATCTACAGTTAACAAGCTCTGCATAGTATGTTCCACCATCTTCATTTAGTCGACTTGCATATCTGGTAATTGGTCGCAACTGTTAAACGGTTTTATCTCCTATGTACTCCCTTAGAGGTAATGTCTGCACGACTACGTCAGAAATTCGATACCATGAATCGGTGCACCATTTCGGTCTTTCATGCGTGGACCTCCCCGAGTAATTCTATCCATTCTTATTAGGAAGGATTGCTTAAAATACAAGTCTTGATTGATGTTTATCTGTCGATTTTGTTAGGTCACAATCTGCCGCAATCTAAGTCAAGATCTCATACTCCAACGTAAGCGACTTCGGAGTTGTCGTAAAACTCTGCCATCGCAATTTCGAGTGGCTCATTCCCCCACTGATGGATAGGTTGATTTCCTATGTTTTCAAGTTTGATCTCAGGACTCGGGGTCTCCTTAACACCTCCAACGCAGTCAGCACACCCCCCAGGTCAGCACTTTTTAAGTGTCAACAATAACTGTTTTTTTGGCTATGATCCTTTGGCAGTAACTCTGTTTAATAGAATAGATCATTCCAGAACTTGATTCAGGGGGCCTTCATGACGATAACTTGGTAGTTCGTCACGTTACGGATGCAAGATTCTAGTGATAGATAAAGAAAAGGCGAGTATGAATAAGTATCAGCTTGCGGTGTGTTAGAGACTCCGAGTCCTGAGATCAAACTTGAAAACATAGGAAATCAATCTATCCATCAGTGGGGAAATGAGCCACTCGAGGTTGCGATCGCGGTTTTATGACAACTCCGGAGACACTTGCGGCTTGATTGCGGCAGATTGGGCTGAGACTTAAAAACATGAGAAATCAACCTGTTCATCAGTGGGGGAATGAGCACCCGAGGTTGGCGATGGCGGAACATTCCATCATAGGGAAGATTCGCGAGCTTGGGGCTTACGATAACTCCGAGTCACTTACTTTGGAGGATGAAATCTTGAACTTGTATCGCGGCTTGATTGCGGCGGATTGTGACCCCTAACAAAGTCGACAACTGTAAAACCAAATACGAATGGTGTGCCGTCGGCTGTCCTTAAGGCTTCAAATCCGACTTTTTTTAGGTGATACAGATCAAGTAATCTCCTTTTAGTGTTCAGTTCAAGGGAAGCATATAAAAGTGGCGTAAATTCGGCGAGTTGAGTATAAGCTTCTCCCTAGACAAATTGTGCCCTCTCTGTTGATTTCAATGAAACATCCTTTTCTCTTGGTTATTTCATTAAGCGTTGTAAGTTGATTGTCTTCAACTCCACTGTGAAATATCTAGCTGATATACTGTTACGCGAAAGGTGGCTCATCTTGTGTATCGGATATATGAACCACGGAAGATCTTATGGCATTTGATACTTCTCGTCATCGCACCTCTCACCCTGACACCGTTGCTCACCATTCACTCCCTAAGTGCTGTTGAAACCGCTATAGTGACATGGTCTATTTATGTGGTTAGCCTCGTCCTCTGCACGGTAGCCTACCGCATCTCCCCTTTTCATCCTCTTGCTAAATTTCCTGGTCCACTTGTCTGCAAAATCTCAAAAATCTGGTTTGCCTACGTGGCTTGGCAAGGAAAGCAACATCTATACTACAATAAACTGCATCAACGTTACGGGGATATTGTAAGGATAGGTATGTCTTTCATTGTCTTGGTATTTCTACCCCTCGCAACTCAAGCTCAGGTCCAAATGAGTTATCGTTCAGTACACCTGATGCGATCGCCCCGATGATGGGGGCAGGCGGCATGCCCAAGGCAAGCTGTAAGTAAGATTGAGTGAACTTTCAAGCAAGTCTTTCTATGACACTGATCTTTAGACTGGGATGGCATGTATGCAGACCAGAAGGAATTTCGGTCGCTTATAGGCTTACGGAACCCAAAAGCTCATGCACGGATTCGTCGAATCTGGAGTAGAGGATTTACTTCTGAATCCCTGCGGTCGTACCAGCCAGTATTAAACGAGCGCCTGAATCAGTTATTGGATCACCTTGGCATGCGTACTGGACTCACGATCGATTTGGCCAAATGGATAAGCTGGTTTGCGTATGTACACCCGCATGCTGAGTTAAAATTCTTGACTCGTCTTGAATTTTAGATACGATGTTATGAATGACATGGCGTAAGTGATTTCTTCGGATGCCTAACTTCCTTTCTAACAATGATGAAGATTCGGGGACGACAGTGAGATGATGCAACACCAAGATTCGGCCAAGTTATTGGATATCATGCAGGATGCGCGACCGTAATTATCCCAAAATCATGCAGACGAACAAGTCTGAACTATGACTTCAGCATCGGACTAGTGATGAGCAATTTGCCATGGTTGGCCGATCTCTTTCAACATATTCCAGGTACAGCAAGAAAGTTGAAGAAATTCAGACAATTTTCTCGCAGACGTGTCATAAAGCGGCTCAATAGTGGATCTTCCACAAAAGACTTGATTTACCACTTGGTAAACAATCCCTACTGATTCAATGTGCATTACTTACTTTTAAAGGTGGACGAGGGTGGTCTTCACGTGAATCAAGTGGCAAACGACGCATCTCTTGTGATCGTAGCTGGATCAGACACAGTCTCTACCGCTCTATCGAGCTTGTTTTATTACCTCATCTGTAATCCTGTTGCGTACGCTCGTCTTCAAAACGAAATCGACAATTCCGGGTTATCCGCGGACAACGTTAAAGAGTTGGCCTGTCTCTCGTATCTCACCGCAGTCATGTGCGTCATCATGGGCTTATTCTACAATCAACTTGTTCTCATATAGTTGTCCCAGAAATGAGACGCTCCGCCTCGTTCCTCCTCTACTGAGTGGTAGTATGCGATCGCCTTTGATTGGAAGCGGTAGCTTCATGCTCGGGTCACAGCAAGTCTTCTCGTTCGCTACTTCCTTGGTCCAGTTGACTGACCCCGATTTGTTCAGTTATATCCCGGAGGGCACTACTACTAATGTTCATCATTACACTATGAAAAGGGATGCACGAAACTTTTCTCCTTCACCTGATAGATTTATCCCCGAACGCTGGCTCACTGAGGACAAGCAAGTTGCTCTCGAACCGCAGCTCTTCGGTAATCACGAGGACGTCGTTCATAACACCGCAGCCTTCATTCCTTTCTCTTTTGGTCCCGCGGATTGCATCGGGAAAAGGTTGGCCATGCAGGAGCTGAGGATGGTGGCATTTGCCATTTTGCAACGGTTTGATTTACAATTTGCCGCTGATTACAATCGAACGAGCTGGGAGGCAGACATTTGTGACTATTTTGTTATCAGAAAACCAGAATTACGCGTCGTACTCCAGAGAAGAAATCAGGAAAGTAACCGCCCTCTTTAGATATTATTTTTTGTATTCTTGTAGTATTATGTTGATTAAGATACTGCACACTTTTGTCTTCTGCAGGCGTGCATCGGGACAAGTTAATATCATAGTTGATGTAATCAAGGGTGAACCACAATCATCATGATCATGGTTAAAATATCAACCAAGCTTTCTGTCTTTTCTCTCAGCCAGCCAAATCGGATTCGCCTTACGGACTTTGCATCCAATCCTTACTTTTATAGCGCTTTGATTTCCGACCAACGTCGGGCACTGGCAGTAGGCCACCATTGCCTTAGGATTCTGAATCCATCATGTCCCATGACGACCAATCTTCGAATCCCACAACGCCAACCCAAAGGACAGCTTTTCTTGATGCACGGCTAGCTTCCCAAGATCTGGAGAACAGCAATTCTCAGACGATAGCTGACGAAGGCGGAAGCTTTTTCGTCGGTTCGCCCGACCAATTCCACGGGGATGATCAAGCTTCTCTTCATTTAACTTCGAATGCTCTTGGCCTTTCAAACAGTTTGCAGCGCTCTCGACCGATCCCTATCAGTCGTTTATCACCGAGCCTTCTGTTTACTAGAAGACGTGCTACAAACGCCCGCGTCGCCTCTGGACTGAGCAGTCTAGTAATGGGTACTCCAGAGTCTGACCGTCAATGGACACTTTTTGGACAACTTATGGAAAACGAGGGTCAGCTTCCCATAACTTCGGAAATCCTAGGAGGACGACGACTATCATCTTCAAGCCATCCAATTCTCCAGGGCAACCGCAACTTAACATCAAACCTCACGACGTTACACTCGAGTATCACAGATCCCTTCTTGGACACACATACGGCTGCGGATAGAAGCGGACAGAGTCCGTTGAAGTTTCCTTTCGACGCATCATCCTGCAGAGAACTAGCGACAGACACGAACGATGATGACTACGATTCGTCAGATTCAGATTCGGAATCAGACGAAGAAATCAAGCCATCCTTATCCGCTGAAGCATCTCCTGTTCCCTGGTACTCTCTACGACGAATACAAAGCGTCCCAATCTTGTACTGTAATGTTTTCAAATGCGCGATTGCCTACTTCGTCGCTTCGCTGTTCACGTTTAATCCTTTCCTTGCGAACCTCCTCAGCAAAATCACTTCATACGGCGGTATGGATCGTGGGCCACGTGAACCGTTTCCAAGTGGGCATATGGTTGCATCAATGTCAGTGGTTCTTGATTTATTCTATGACTGATACATCATTATAAGTCATTTTGTCTAATGTTAGTGCTGTTTATTATAATCCTGCCAAGACAAAAGGAGCAATGATCGAAGCTAATATATTTTGTCTCGTCGGTCTGTTCTACGCTGCCTTCGTGTGTTTGTCCTCCATGAAAATGATCTGGTGGCTCGAGTTAAGTCCTGGACGGAAATGGCTGGGCAATCTTGTAGCCATACTCTGGATTGGAGTGAGTATGACCATCGTTTCTTGGTTCAAAGTTTGGATGGTACGTCCTTAGATCCTTGTACGCGTTCAAGGTCCATTATTGAATTGTTGGTCAGGCAAACCCTTCATTTAACACTGGTAGATAGTTTATCCACTTTTCGATTCCCTCTGATCAATGTGATACAGCATGCAGCATGACAGCAATCATAATATCAGTCGTGTATGTTTTGTTTCTGTTAGACACCTCGTTACTAATAGATTCCAGTGTGGTGAAAGAGGGCGGGCTACCGACTCTTCTTCAGGTCTCCGCTATCGTTGTCTGCGGGTCCCTGATATCGAATATTGTTTGCTATCTCATATGGCCACAATCTGCCATCAATAACCTACAAACTAACATGACCGGGACTCTCGACTCCTTTTCCACCGTACTTTCCATGTTGACCAAGACCTTTCTCCTTGAGGGAGGTTCACACAACAAGGCTCATCGTGATAAAATGCAACGTGCAGTGGAAAACCATCAAAGTAGCTTCACCAGTCTCAAGAAGTCGATAATAGAGGCACGTACAGAATGGTTTGGGCGTGGAAATCCTGCTGGCGCTCTGCCAGAGGACACAGGAAAATGGGCGTACGAAGATGCGGTCAATAGCTTGAATCGTCTTGGGCAACATCTCAATGGTTTGCGGAGCGGAACGAGGCTTCAGTATGATTTAACGAAGGCAGGTGTAGTGAAAAATCGGCAGAGAAAGCATAAGAAAAACAACAATGGTTCAGTGGGGTTTGATCTATCGATGTCGATAGACGATGATGAGGAGACGGCAATGTTGAAGGCCGCAGCTATCATGTTTGGTGACCTAATCGACGAGTTGGGCCCACCGCTCAAGGCATTATCAGTACGCTTGTGGCTCTACTTAGCTTTGAACCGATCTAATCTGCCTCTAGGGTACTTGTATCACGTCGCTTAAGCGTTTACGAGAAGCTTTTGAACAGTCCAAGTCACAACGTGGAAAGAATGGGCTACGTTTCAAGCAAGATGATTTTCTTGGGCTTGTTGATGCGATTGAGCGAGCACTTGTGAGATTCGAGAGCACTTCGAATCATGCGCTGTTACGCTGGTACCGAAGGAATGATGGGCCTCCCGCAGCCTCAAGTCCACGACCACGATCTGTATCAAGTTTTCTGGGGAGCAGTATCTATTCTTCCAGAGGTGAGGACCTTGACAACACAATGTTGTCTGACAATGAACAAATCTTCTTGGTCTATTTGTACGCATTCTTTGTGGTGCATGTCTAGCCAACTAAGCTAACAACCGGTTCCCAGTTTTATCTTTACTCTGCAAGAATTTTCTCGGGAGGTTGTGTCTCTCATTGATGCGATGAAGCGAATATACTGTTATGAGGAGGACTGCATGAACCGCGGGCAGTGGTGGAGACGAATTCCTTGCAATATCTGCAAGTGCTTATCACGCTCATCACATGTACCAAGTACCCAAAAACCCAACCTTAGGCGCACTCTCTGTGAGCATCTCCCCTTTTTTCTATATTGCGGTAATTGAAATCATTTATTTTTCTGGAAGCTTCGTATATCATACCAGATATTCGACGTCCCGTGCCTTCTTTCCCCAAAGTGCGCCCACATGCTCCAAACACAATGCAGATGCCATCTAGGGACACATTGAGCACGATAGGGCGCCTAAAACAAGAGGTTTGGAAATTTGGATATCGATTAACTGAGAGGGACACCAAGTATGCCTTCAAAGTCGGAATGTCCATAGCCATTCTGGCAACACCTGCCTTCTATGATGCGACTCGACCCATCTTTATAAAGTATTGGGGTGATTGGGCACTTATTTCGGTAAGAGGTGGTTATACCATTATTTTATTGATTACTAATGATTGCCTCACTGTCCACAGTTCTTTTCAGTAATGTCGCCGACTATTGGTGCTGTGAGTGATCGCCATCTAGGATGGATTCAAATATCTGGCTGATTTTAGCTTGAGACGAATCACCTTGGTTTCCAACGTGTTTTGGGCACATTGTGCGTTTCGTTCAAATCATATAAAACTTGGTCTGATCGTTCTTAAGATTCGGTGCTACCGTAGCCGCCAGTATTTTCCCCTTCTGCTCTCAATACCCTGCCGTTCTTGCTATATTTGGATTCTTTTTCTCCTTGCCATGTTTCTATTACGCCTTAGCTCGACCCGAATATTTATCTGCATCTCGCTTTGTACTTCTCACATACAACCTGACCTGCCTTTATTGGTAAGTGTAGCTGCGCATGCTTCTATCGATTGATGCTCATTTCTTGACAGTTATAATCTTCGCAGGAAAGAGTTACCTGTTGCTCATGTCGCAGTGGATCGAGCTTTAGCTGTGACTGCAGGTGTTCTTTGGGCTGCCTTCATTTCACGATTCTGGTGGCCAGCTGAGGCAAGAAGAGAACTAGGCAAGGCCCTTGGCGAGTAAGTACAATTTGATCGTCCTTCAAGCATCTCATAGTCTTCGTGTCAGGTTCTGTTTGAATATTGGCTGGTTGTATACGCGTTTGGTGGCGTCGAACTCGTTTGCTCCTGAGTACCGGACAGAACTCGATAGCAATGTAACTGAAATCGCGGAAGCCTCACTTGGTGTCACTGCACCATCCAAGTCCACAAAACTCAATAACTCCATTAAGGAATTCATGTCGATGTAATTGGTTTTGTTCACTTCATAACAGAAGTTTATTGATGTTTATTCAAGGGAGCTCCACCTGCAGATCAAGCTTATCGAACTGCAAGGTCTTCTGGCTCAGACCCAACACGAACCACGTCTCAAGGGTCCTTTCCCGATCCTTCTCTATAGGGAGATTTTGACCCGTCTTCAAACTATCCTGGACAGGCTTCACAGTATGCGTTGTGTGACGACGCGGGAAGAATGGTCAGTCAAATTTATATCCAGAGCCTCACCTTAATCATGATTTATGATATTCGGTCAATGACAGGTATACGGTAAGTTCGCTTTACACATTGATCAGCAGTCACGATAGAAGTTGATTGCCACAGAGCGTGCGACAAGATTTCATTATCCCTGTGAATAAGGAACGGCACGAGATGGTTGGGAATATCCTGCTCAGCCTCTCGACACTGGCTTCTGCCTTTCGATTGAAGGCCCCACTTCCACCTTACCTTCCTCCCGTCGAAGGATCTCGACAACGTCTGGTATGCACCATAGTTCCTGTTTTTGACCTTTATCTGACAGACGTACGATTCCAGGTGGATGCAATACGCAAGCTTGATATTGTAAGAAATCGGGACGCGAAGGGTTCCAGACAACTGCTCTTCTTCGCGTATGCGCTTACCATGAAAGGAGTGACTGAAGAACTGGAATCATTGGGTCGAACTATGCAATCAACTTTCGGGGTCATCGGAGGTTCGGCTCAAGAGTTCGAGGCATTGTTCATGTATCCAGAGGACCGTCAAAGGCGGCTCAATTATGCTGCTTGAATCAAATCAGGCAATTTCGACTCTTTCGCAACGCTGACTATAGTCATACATACCTCTCTGTAGTTATATACCTGGCTGGCTATTCCCCGGATGGAAATCATTACCATTACCTTAGGCTGTTCTTGGTCTTTATTTAATATAACTGATACCCGGAGCGACGGAAATATCGTAGATCACGCTGCAACAAATTCTCAATAAAATGGGTAATCGACGTTTGCACAATGGAACGAATGATTGAAAGGACTCCATTCTCCCACGTAGATCAATTCGAGTAAGGACTTAGCACCCCCCGGCGAAGAAATCTGTCAAGCATAGCTAAAATGCAATCATCTTCGTGGCATTCAATGCGTATGTAGAATGTACATAGTAAGTAATACAATAAAGTTATTCTAAAGTTACAAATGAAGATACTTGTTGATACAACAAAACGATGGAATGAAAAGTCTCTCAGGTAAAAAAAAAGTATTGAAAATGTCAATGTCTAAAATATCCCCAGAGAAGACGACCGAATGTCATACATAGTAAAGCCCCAGAACGAGGAATGCAAACCATGAACTACTCAGAGCAGCTGCGCGAACCAACGATGCGCCTTGATCTCAGCAATCGTCACACGGGTCTTCGGATTGGGATCGAGGCACCTCCGCATCAAGTCCAGCGCAGCTTCCGACAGACACGACGTTCCTGTAAACTCAGGTAAACAGATCTTCCCACGAATAGCGTCTTTCACGGTCGGGAATGGAGAGGTGCCAGTGAGGAGGAACGAAAGAAGGATGCCCAGTGTCCATATTTCTGCAGGGGGCGCCTGATATTGTTTCTTCAGCAGGATCTCGGGCGATGCGTAGGCGGTAGTCCCGTAGAATAGGGTGTAATAAGGGCGGGGTTCGCTCGGGTCAACGACTACGGCACTGCCGAAGTCAATGAGTTTGACCTGGGACGACACAGATCAGGAAAGAAACTAGGAGAAACCAAGCAACATCCCTGACCTTGAGGTTGTGATCAATGACAAGGTTCTCATCCTTGATGTCACGATGTGTTATCCCCTGGCTGTCCAAATAACAAACAACGTCGACCACCTGGGTAAAGACGTAGCGTGCCTGTTTTTCCGAGAGTCGCTTGTGTTCCGATTGTTCAATACATTCAAAAAGATCATGCGATGGGCGTCTTATAAATTGTGATTGGGTAGCCGGTTTTGAGCTAGTTTTGGGAGAATTCGAAGAGAAAAGGCTAGACTTGTGTAGTTCCTGATCATCCAACTGCTTGATAAAAAGAGTGGGAGAGCTGCCAGCAGAGTTAGGAAGAGACTCATTTGAATTGGAAGGGGATAACTCCGGGGTTAGAGGTGGTGGGGTAGACGATGAACGGGGAGTTTGAAAGGGTTTTCGCTGATATTTGGGCCACGGTGAGCCGTGCAATTCTTGGATCTAGAAAGAACTTGGTAAAACCACAAGTCATCAGATGGCACAAAGGACATACGAGGTAGAAGTAAAGACTATCTTCAAAGACGTCAAGGCACTTGACAATATTATCATGCTCAATGAAGCTTAACAACATGATTTCCGTAGGCAGCCTTCCGATCGTCTCATCTTCCATCCACGCGTGGTCTGGGACTTTGCTTTTGATGATGAATTTGACGGCAACTTCATGACCTTCGATGCGATGGCGAGCTGTCATGACGAATCCATATCCGCCGGCACCGAGCTCGTCCTCCAGTTTGTAATGCCGAACAAAGTGAGGATTAAGCTTGTGCCCACAAGGAAAATGCGGCGAATGTAGTGTAGCGTCGAGGTTAAGAGGCACAAATAGACTTGGTTTGATTTTTCCTGTCTTCAAGGGGTGGGTATCCAGATTAAGAGGGTTCGATAAAATCAAAGAGATCGGTTCAGAATCAAACGAGCTTTCCCCAGGATGCTCGTAGTCGGAGAAGGATGTGTCCAAATATGTCGGAGAACCGTAGTCAGGTAAGGATATCACTGGAAACGGTGAAAAAGACGCGCTTCGCTTGCGCGGGGTTGCAGGTTGTTCGAACAGCGCTGGGAGAGGGAAGAAGCTGTCTCCAGGCACATAACACACTTTATCAGTTACTCTCTGTCCAAAGGAGGGAGTTTGAAGGGTATCGCTTTCCGTAGGAGACGGGCAGCCTCTGAGCGGTGAAGAGTTACTGGACAAGGAGGGAGGGGACGTCATGAGTTCTGATTGCATGTTCGGCACTGGTAGTGGTATCGTCGCAAAGTGTGCAAAAGCCAGTACAGTGATATGGACAACAGGCACTGCTAAAGCGCGCCAACTGGGTATACAAAGCGGGGGTGTCTACAGGCAAAACAACAAGGCCTTGACATATAATGGCGAACAAAAGGAACACAAGAAGGGCAGGACACGGGCAGGCCGAATGCAGGCTCTGGCGTGGGTTGTGGCTAAAACGCGTATCTTGTTTGAAACAACCACGTGGTCGCATTTATTGTACTACATTTACAATACACTCAGCCGGGCACATCAGCGATAGACCACATGTAGTAAACACCTGACATCTCTGTCAAGTCCCCATCTGAACAAAAAAAACCTAGCTTACCGAGGCTCCTGTAAGGCTTCCATTTCTCCGTCAAGTCCTCCATCTCTTTTGGCGTCAAGATCGCCCCTCTGTTCAATCTTATCAACAATTGCCGATGGAATGCACCAAAACATCCTTACTTTACTTTATTTTTGCCAGACAACCTGCTCTTGAGAAGTTCGACAGTGATACCCTCTGGCAACGGGGCAAGCGTGGAACCCTCGTCGACTCCAGGCTTCCTCAGCGTGTTTTTGATGGAAGGCGTGAACGCTTGAGGCAACGACGGTAAATCATCATCCGTGCGTTCATCTGCAACAGGTGGAACAGAGGAGACGTCTGGTGTCGGTACACTGTCTGTTTTCGCCCCAATGACAGGAAGGGCATCATCATCCTCGGGCTTTCCTTTCTCAGCGGAGGCAGCCGTAGACTTCTTCTGACTATGAGGAGTCCAACCCCAGTTGTGCTTCGGTGAGTGTAAAGATAGGAACCAAACAGCCAGACCCCTTTGGACGCCAAGGTCGCCTGCGTAGCGTCGGAGATATCATGGCGAAGAATCGACTGACGACGACATACCGACAGGGAGGATATCAGGACGACGCAACGAGAAAATGGCGAACATGTCAACTATAAGATCACTTAGCGACTCAAATATCAGAGCGTCCATTTGCTGACCAGTCCACTGAATCACAAAAATAAGTTTCAATTGCACTCAAAACATAAGAACATGATAGACGTACCCTCCCGATGCCTCTAACTTCGATGAGCATCCTAGCTAGCTCTTCATCGTCGGCATTTATGAGTTTATCAGTTGAAAGACGACCGTCTGCGAATCTTTCCGCCAAATCCAATACTAAGGAAGATAGGTGAAGGTCAACATTCATAGTACAAGAGGATCCTCACCATACTCCGCCTTTCTCTGACTCAATCCAGCAGTACGTAGGGTGGCAATGTCAGTTTTGGCAACTAACTCTGGACTAGGATAGAAAGATGTAGGTTTCCCGTGCCCCCTGGAGAACGTAGATATTCGGACAGGATGATACTTCAGGAGACGAGGGAACATACGCATAGTCTTCAATTTTCTCGGGGATAGATGGGTCGAAGAGTCTCACAAATTTGTGGTTGACAGAACGAGCAGCGAACCAAGAAATTTGTTGGCCGCTGGGATATGCAAATGATTTTGAATGAACGAGCTGGCTACAAAGATACTGACGATTCTCACATTATAGATGTAGTCAACGCACTGATAATTTAAAAATGACATGCTAAGGACAATTCTTCGAAAGGGATAATGAAGCATTACCGAAAGGGATGCACCATTTCAAGATGTTCAAACGGCTTGCATTGCATCTTGCCAAAGAGGTCTCGAAAGCGATGGTCGACAGAAATCAGATGGTTCTTTCCTTGCTCAAAAGAAAAGGTCAGTAACGCAGGCACCATGGATTGGGCTTTGTGAGCGAGATCATTATTGGAAATTTGGGTTGACGTTGAGACTGCGAGTTGTACGGTTTTGGCTTCCTTAGTTGAGCTCTTTGGTTTGGCCACACGGGGTCGTTTCTTCGTAGGAGGATTCGGCTCTTCATCCTCAATCTTTCGCTTCCCTTCGCTTGTCAGGGTAGACAAAGCCTGAGCTCGACTAGCTGAGCGGGTAGTCCGCATGATATTAATATGAACGAGTAGATGTCGAATTGTTGCTGCCAGAAATGACCTTCCAATAATAAGAAGCGTCAACGTTTACATTTATCAAGGGAAAAGGATGTCTTCATATGCGTGGGTGAGTCAAATTTTGATGCAAAATTTGATCCTTCCTCGGGCCGGAGGAGCGGACGTCCAGCTTCGCAAATTGACATCGTGCTGCAACATCTCAGATCTCAGCGTACAATGTCTACATACGACTGTGCGCAAGGCATAGCTAGTATGCTCTGCCTCAAGCAATCCCCTCGAGACTAATTACCATGCGCTATTTACCCCTGCTGGCATATGACATCAAGTTCGCGGAGCCGAGATCCGGACACCAGGAATGAATCGATGAGACCGCACAATTGGCCTCAGCGGCGCTTGTTCCGCAGCTTCACCGCTGATTCTTATCGACCACTTCACAAATCTCATATCATGGCTGAGCATCCTAGTATGCCCGTCTCCAGCATTACCTGACCCTCCATACTCATAGCATCTTCAGGATACATCATCGTATTCAAACCGAATGTGACAAAGGAACAGGTCGACAAGTACGCCGAAGAAGTGGACAGCAACGGTACTTCCTGAGTCTCTCGAGCTCTCCTCCTCTACTAAATTCTATCATAGGTGGAAAGGTCACGAACAGATACGATTCGGTCCTAAATGTAAGAACTCCTTTACCAGTTCACAAACTCTCATACCATACTCAACTCACTATATCAGGGCTTCGCTGCCCATCTTCCCGACAGTTACTTCCAGAGTCTACAGGGAGACGATGCCATCGATTACATTGGTGCGTGCACGTTGTCAAAGACATCCTCGCTAATATATACTCATGCAATGGTCATAGAACCAGATGGTGTGGTCAGCATCAATTGAGGCCTTTTGAAATTGTCATCTAAATCTTATGTTAACGATCTATCGTGTATGCAAGTAGATATTTTGTTGTAGCAATGGATGTACTCGATTTTCTGGACTACTTCTATGCTGATGACGCGAACAAGTCAGATTCTCGTTTGTGTATTCATGTAGTATCCGCAATTATAAGTGATTTTATTTGACACAACAAATATCCTCAAGAGAAGTCAAGTATACTGCTCGGCAACTTACCCACTTGTTCTATCCCCAGTTGATGTGGTAGTATGGGGCTATGTACGTTCAAGTTTCTCCAGCCCAGGATCAATAGATAATAGGTCACGCGCGAGCTGCTGGGCTACGACAGCAACGGCGAGCCATGCCTCATCGTCATGAAGGCCGGCAACACTACTGACCTCACCGTAAGATGTTACGTCGGCCTCGAGTTCTACTCTGTGACAACCTTGGCACCGAGTCCATTGAGCTCGCGATTTAAACTTAACGACAAGTTGCCCGGTCCGTTCTCCAAAGGGGACAGGCTCTCTCGTTTTCGATGGCCAGGGTCACATTGGTCAGCATCCTCCACTCTAGGATGCCCAAGGACTGGAATCGTACGTTACCTATGCCACGCCTGCCTGGTGGGTCACCGAGGAGCTCAAGAAAAGGTACCCGTATGCCTTCAACCGCACCTTCTAAACGCGAACAACATCCTCGGCCTTCTGCTCACTCGTTTGCTTTCTTGGCGCTCGGTTATTTTTTGGTAGATAGGTACTTTTGTCGTTGGGTAGCTGTAAACGTTCGTCTTCTTTTTTCCGCCGCATTGTTTCAACCTGGGCATTGGTAAGCCATTCCACAAGCGTCCTCTTCTGCGACCTTTTACCCTCCACTATGCGCCTTCCTTTTTCCGTCTGCGCTGTTCTGATTTCTTGGTCCCATCCCCCTTTGCTGGTTGTGGTGTCTTTCACCTTCCTGGCTGTGTCGTCTTTTTCCTCCCTGGTTGCGTTTTCTGCTCGTCTCCGCACACTTCGGTTTGTTTCTTTCTTCGACTTTGTCTCGGTTTTCTACGCTTCCTATCTATCGGTTCGTTGTCAGTAACGACAGATGTCTTGATTGGATCACTATTAGTCCCAGCACATGGATTAGGTAGGATTCATCGGCTCAAGCCCATGAGCTCGACTCAAGTCGCATCAACCTGATTGATTTTCCCGTCTGTGTTGTAACTTGCACTGTCCTATGTCAATCGCAGTTGGAAAATTGCTAGTCGCGATGGCCCAATGCAGTTTTATCTAGCATTCACGCACTCTTAGGACCAGGGCCAAGAGTGTGTCATCATATATCCACAGCTAACCTTTTTCTTTGTTCGGTAGTAATCAAATGATGTTTGCTACTTTTTGCCTTTCAGGTTTCGGCCACATGCGATTTGTGTTTCTTTCATTTTAAGTGTTACTTATGAGCGATGGAGTCATTTCAACGCGTTGTTGGTGTTCGGTGTGATCGTGCCGCGCATGACACATGATCGTGATATAGCGATCACATGATGACTCGCGATGTTATGTGTCGTCGTGTCAAATGAACATTTCGCACACGCCTCGCGACCGTCAGACCAGATATCCCTGCGCCACTTTTAGCGCATATTTATTCTAGTAACGCTCTACCAGATAGACTCACGGTCGTTTTCTAATGGGCGCCGCCGACTCTGACCAACTTTCCAATCATTCACACATCCACATCCTTTTCGGAGAGACTCTTAAGATCCGATACCAGGACGAGGAAGAATGTCGAGTCGTGACTTTTCAGGCGGTTTATTGATGATAAAATCATGATTTAATGTCGCCAATGTTCAGTCGCATAGACGAGGTCGCCCCGAAAAGACTCAACCTGAGTTCTAGCGTGGAAGTTGATCCACGAGAATCCCAAGTTGGGGAAGGGCGAGACGATGCAGTTGAACCACGAAGAACCCAAGTTGGAGGAGAGCAGTTGACGAAGCACATGGGTCGGATGCTCGATGTTCCAAATATAGAACGCTGCAATGACGTGCAGAGGCTTTGCGTTATAAAGGCTGGAAATATTCTGATCTATCATTGTCCTACTTTTCTCCTTCCCATGGGCATCTTTGCCTTATTTTCCCGTCCTGTCGAGCTCGCTGCTCCGGTCGTTGACGAGAAAGCTCTCGACGACGCCAAACATGAGCCCAACGCAGAAGACCCGAAGCCTGTCGTCCCAATCATCGTCGTCTCCACGCCCTCGTCTACCACCAAAGCACCTTCCCTTCCCATCCCGGAGACATCGCCTAAACCATGTCCAAGCTCCCGCCTCAAGCCCGCCCTACACCAACAACAGAAAAAGTCCAGCACATTCTCAGCTGCATTCCTCAAGTACAATAGCTCGGAAAAACGCGCCAAAAAGTCTGCACTCATTGTTCACGACCTGATCATCGGCCCAGACACTCAGCGCACCTCTGCACATGCTCGTCCCCAGCTTACACATCTCAAGTCCCAACTCATGGAGCCCAAATCTGCCAACAAACTCATAGCTCAGCTACGCGATCTCCCTGCCTCAGTTGCTAGCCAAGGTCCCATCCGTGCCGTGTGTCTAGCCCGTTCAGATGCAGAAATACAGAAACGCCACTTTTCTACTCTCTCCGCCCCCAAGGACAAAGACGGTCCATCGTTTCTCAATGGCCTCGTCTCCCTTGACGAAGTATCGTCTATGTTCAGCGAGATGAGTATTGTCGATCTGATCAATCACCCGACTCTGGGAATTGGCGAGCCAGGGAACGGCCAGGGACTATTGTCAGGTGCTCTTCCGACAGCAGAAACAGTTTTGAAGGGGTTTCAGGAGATTACACCACAACTCATGGCCCTCGGCTATGCGACTGGAAAGTCTGTACTTATTGACCATACAGGTACGTTTTCGAGTTTTGCCTCGGAACTGTGCTCAGTGGGACCACAGGTGTGTATCCACCTACGGACCGTTTAAGTGTGCTTACGTGTGAGTACCACTTATTGATCTTTCCTCGTTCTGTTGACGCAGCTATAGACTGGTGGGGACTCGAGCTGGTCTTTCCCCCTCCATCATTGAAACACCTAGCTGTGAGTCCCTTCCTGTTCCGTCATATTTGGTTCCCTGAACACCCGCAAACAGTCCGTTCACTCCATCTCTGGCACCGTAATCAACTTCCTCACCGCCCTCGCCCTCATTAACAACGGCATCCATGAACTCCTCCCCTTCATCCGCTATATCAGCCAATTCATCGACTTTGAGTTCAACCAGATCACTCAGCAGGACCGAGGGCAGGGTGTAGTTTGTGCTTCGACGTGGATCATGCCCGCTGCGTTGGTCCCAAGACCATGGGACTTCCCGCCCCCTCCTCCGCAGGCAACCCCTCCAGACACCCCTTCGGTCACCCCTCCAGTCACCCCTTCAGCTCCTTCTTCTCCAGCTACACCCAAGCAGCCTGTGGATTTCCCTCCCTCGATCGAGAACGCGCAACCAACACAGCCCGCTTTGCCTTTCCCCACTATTCCTGCTCCCGCTCCCGCTCCCGATGGACCCTCGCAACCTCAAACTCAATCCAATCCGGGCATTATACCCTCCTCCGTATCAAACTTAGTAGACAGCGTAATAGGTTCTTACAAAGACTCTGTTACGTTCCATCCTGAGGTGGCAGCGGCCTCGTCGATATCAGCTCTAACGGCCGCTGCTTAGCGCTTCCCTCCTGACGTGTATGATTTGTTACGCCACGACCACGAATGATCCTTTCTCCCCCACCTTCTTCTTTACGACCACGTCATGAGCTTTCAGATTAATCTTCGCATTCATTTGTACATTCGGTCATAATTTATGTGATACCTTCTCCAGTAATTCTCTTCCCTCTCTTTTGCATTATTATGAATCAGACTTACACATAGATTACATACATACATATGCAGTGATACCCTCCGATGATCCCTCATCCGTGTTCAAGCTGAAAGTTTTGAAAGATGAAAGAAACGCGTGATTGTTGGTTAAAATGGTCAAACATCCTTCCAATGTCACAAGTTACTTGTGCGTTTGTAAAAGCCCCTCACCCTTCTACCCTTTTGTCCGCCGTACATTTGTGCTCCTTACTCGACTTTGGGTGTACTTTCATTTTGCAACAAGTGGTGAATTCGATATACCCGTCTCGCGTTTGGTACAGACCATCAAATTGAGCATGTGGTATTTGGTATCCCATAATCGGGGATGGCAACTTGGTTATAGCTCAAATAAATTTAACTGTAAATCTAGCATTAATACTTAAATAACGAAAATACATCCATCCCGCCCGTTACTTTGGTGCAATGTAATGAGACAAAAGTAAGGGGCACTGACTGCCCTCCTTGTACTTGCCAGAAACAAACGGTCGCGTTAACATACTAACCATCTCCATAAGAGATTGTCTGAAATCACAACAAACAAAAAAGTACATACACATTTGCCTTGAATATCCTCTCCTCATTGACTTTGAAAACGAAACTCGTGATCAAGATGTATAGGAAACTTTTCATCTCAATCTGCGAGAACCGCATTCCGATACACGCCTAAGGATCCAAGCTAATAAGTTATATGCCTGGATAAAAAGACAAGACACGTACTCGAGGACCAGCGGAGAAGGTCAGGGTATTTGAATAGAGTCCGGGTTGCTGTGCAGCTGTCTCCGGGAGGTTATCCCAACGATCTGGACTGATACATACGTTTCAAGTCAATACGGACCAATACGTGACGATCACGAAGTCAATAACATACTGGAACTCCCAAGCATCTTCCCCCCAAATTCCCTTGTCTAGGTTGAACCCCTCTACTGCCACATGAACGAAACTTCCCTTGGGTACAGTCACGCTTCGTCTGCCTTCATCAATCGTACCGTCTCGTTTGTGTACAGGATATGATGTTGGGACCTCATCGTCCTGCGTGGCAACTCGCAGGGATGAGTGAATAGGCGACACAAGCCGCAGTGATTCCCGGCAGACGTTATCAAGGAATGGCAAGTTCGCGATGTTGTCATATAAAGAATGTATCTCATCCTCAGTCAAGTTCGTGAGATCGGAAGAGGGTGCAATCGACATAAGCTCTTCACGCAGACGTGTCTGTATTTCAGGGTGTTGCGCCAGCAGCAACAAGGTCCACGTCAGACCAAGGGATGAGGTGTCGGAGCCAGCAAACATGATGGTGTTTATGTTATGAAGTATATCCTCATCGGAAATGCGGTGCTCTGGTAGAAGTTCTGTTGAGGCGTTTGATTTCACTGGAAACAACGTAAGATGGACCTAGAGTTCATTTCAGCATACAGATAACTTACTGAGTAGACTTAGAACGTCCTTTCCAAGAAAAGGCAATCCGTTCTTCTCAGCCTCTTGTATTTTCCGATTATTTTCTTGAATCAGTTGGCTTGCGACTCGATGAATAGTCTTTTGGCTTCGTTCCATGGTACGCATAAACTTATCAGGCTACGAATCAACAATGCTTGAGTATTTTGAAAGGCGTTGACTGATCAGAACAATGAGTACTCACGAATAGGCGACTTATAAAGGGGAAATATATGTTGAAGATAGTCCTCAAGGCGTTGCCCTGTGAAATTGCGACCTCGAACATCTCCTTGTACGCACAAAAGAGTTCGTTCGTTTCATCTTTGATAGCGTTGAACTCGTAGTTAAATCCTGTTCCGTTTGAAATCAACGTCTACACTTCGGACCAGACTTGATTTACCTGCAGCCCCAATAACATCAAACGTCGCTCGGCTTACCCAATGACCAACATCAACTCTCAAGTTCTCACCAGACTCTGCAACCATGTCTGACCATCGCGTCTTGAGTTGTCTGCCCTTCCTAAACACGATCGGCACCAAAGCGCGCATATTTTGGGCGGAAAAGGCAGGTGTAGCAACTCTTCGTTGTATTTTGTGGGCTTGGCCTTCTGCTGAGAGCATGCCGCAACCAATGAGGCTTGTTATAAGCCTCCTTGACTGCCATGGCTTCTCGTAAATGGTAGAATTCTTGAGTACATGAGCAATCGAGACTGGGTCAAGGGTTAAAAGACGCTCGTCCCACTAAGGTCGGTACTTCAGACATATTTCCAACTGCAAAATAATAATCAGATCATACCGGTCCAACACCCCGAATCCTAATCGAACGACCATACTTTTGGACGAACATTTCATGTACTCTAGGTGAGACTGAGGGGCTAGTCCAAAGAGTAAGAACAGTGAATTCGAATATTTCTCTTGACGTACTCGAGCACAGCATTTAAGTGATTCTTAAACCATCCAGTGACCGGTGGTCCAGCAATCGCCTGTAAAGGATTCCATTTAACCTTGACGAAATTCTCATAAATAAGGTGTAATAGAAACAGCGCGAAAGAAGCCAGTAGACTGTGCAGGATATAAACTAGAGACATTATGAAATGCGAACAGACTGCGCTGATGCCTTGCAGCCATTATAAGAAAAGACAAGAACAATAGAAGCGATCAGCACGTGAGCGATGCTCACAAGAACCATGGACGCGGATACGTGACTGAACAATAAGATGATGCATCATGTTTCGCTCGCAGGGAGACATGTATGTGTGTGGGTTCTTGCACTCCGCCACATATATAATATATACTAGTGGCAAATAATAATCGCTATGCAGCTCAACCTCCGTATTCCTCGACAGTCCTCCCAGCTGTGCAACACACATAATTAGAGATTTGGTGTTTCATCTATGACCGACAACTGGAGCCAAGAACCTTCGGAGAGATTAAAACCAGGAATAGCTTTTCGAGGACTGTGAATTCCTGCATGGTGATTAAGCAATTCGATACAATGACAGGCTCAATCCACCGCAAATTCAAGATCTAAAGAATATCTAAAGAATACTTGTACAAAAAATATCAGGGATACAGACATCTAGATCTCTTAAGAAACTACATTTTCCCTATGGTTTTGCAACGTGACAATACCCTTTCACTGTATCATATTATTCTGTTGATCCTTGCTACAAGCATTTCTAAATCGGTAGTCTTTCTCTTTTATAATAATGTACTATCGACTTTTTGACATGTTATCGCTCTTTCACAGAGCCTTCGCCGAGTCTTCAGGACGGATAGACTCGATCACGGTCAATTACTTCAGATCGTATCATCAATAGTAGAAAACCCGATGTTATGACCGCAAAGGACAAGGTTGAGTACTATACATGAAGACATTGACGGTTGTGAGCCAATTTTCGTGAACATGGACGATCGCTCCCAAAAATACAGAATTAATAGAATTACAAAAAAAAATTATACATTCTATCCAAAGCTCAATGCGTAGTGTTTCATCGACTGCCTCTGGCTGCATGATGAGTGAAGATGCCTTTCAATCGTCTGTGCTTCACGGTTTAAGATCTGGTCATGGTGTTCAAATTATTTGACAAATCAGGAAAAGCAGTGGAGCTTTTGTTTTCGAGTCAGGTCTCATAATCTTTATTTTACCCGAGAATCTCCTTTTTCCAGTTCCACCACCATTGATGCATTATGGTTTGTCTTCGTCGGAAAAGTCTCAAAGAATGCATCCGGTGAGCATCCACCTCCGATGAGTCTTTTCTAAAATTCATGTTTAGACAGTAACTTTACCCCGGCATGGTTCACTGTAATAATGGGAACTGGCGTTGTATCAGCACTCGCTTCACGCTTCCACTTTGGCACAGGGTCTCTTGCCCTTGAGGTCATCTCGCTCATCTTCTTTCTCCTCAATCTTGTACTATTTGTCGCGATGTGCATACTGACAATTGCCAGATATTGGCTCTTCCCAGAGGTATGACCGGTAATATCGTCAATCCTACTTATCCTTACTTTGCCGTGAAGATGTGGAAGAAGATGATTTCGCATCCAGCTCAGAGCCTTTTTGTCGGGGCATTTCCTATGGGCGCTGCAACATTGATTAACAGCGCTCTTTCGGTCAACCAGGCTTGGTCATTTGCAGGAACTGGTTTTCTGTATACTTTATGGGCATTCTGGTGGTTAGATCTGATCCTGTCATTCCTCTGCGCCTTTGGCATGCTTTATGTCATGTAAGCCTTTCAGCTGAGCGCAATGTTAACATATGTTGACTGAATTGAATTCTAGGATGACGACGCAATCACACACATTAGGCCGAATGGCTTCTGTCTGGGTTCTCCCTATGGTTACTTTGATTGTCGCATCGTCAACAGGTGATCTTCTCGCAAACGCACTCCTCAGTCACTCCATATACCACTCTCTTGTCACGACAGGCGTTTCTGTCACCGCTCTCATCATGGGGCTTTCCCTTGCCCTCATGATCCTTACAGTCTACCTCACACGTCTGGTCCTCTATGGTCCTCCAGATCCCTCTCTTATCCTTTCCGCATTCATTACGCTAGGGCCTCTGGGCCAAGGTGGTTTTTCACTCCTCCTTGCTGGCCGGAATTTGTCGATACTGCTTCCGTTGCATCTCGGTGACAATTTTCCCAATGCAGCTTTGACTGGTGACCTCATATATTCAGCATGTTTTTGCGGAGCATGGATCCTTTGGGCAATGGGATTTGCATGGACAGCAATTTCTGTTATCTCGGTTTATGCAGTTGTGCGAACAAGGAAAATACCTTTTACGGTTGCGTATTGGGGACTCGTCTTCCCTACTGGTGTTTTCGGGCTTCTCTCCGTAGAACTAGGGCGAGTGCTCGACAGCCCTTTCTTCCACTACTTTGGAGCAATCTGGTCAAGTAAGTAGTAGTTTTGGGGTTACGTCTGGATTAAGCATTGACAATTCCTGTAGTACTAGTCTTCATCATATGGATATGTGTTTTTTTCAGGACAATACCTGCAGTATGGTCTACGTCGATATTCGTTGCACCATGTCTCGCTGCGCCAACTACGGCACCTGCGGGAATATCGTCGAAAGCGATGATCCTGTAATTTGTGAAAGTACAGCCTAGTTACATTAATATCACACTTGCGATACCGCGCCACTCGACCAAGGCACTAGAAATCCTACGCAACTCTAATACGCAAGAAGTTACCTATACTGAGATCCATGGCCTGCTCGATTCGAGACAACACCAGCCGTCATCAGGCAGATGGATAGCTCTTGGTAAACCACGGTTGATTTCATTAAATTGTGTGGAGCGAAATGGCACGTCTCCACATTAACGGCAATCTCCTTCGAATCTCGAACCATATGAGATTTCCAGTACATACGCGTCCCTGTTCTGAATTCGCTGCACATGCTACACGACGCCGCCCTGGGCTTCGAATTCATTGTAAGTATTCAATTTTTAGCCCGAATGATCCTATCAAATTATGCTGTTTTTAATGAATGTTTTTCATCTTCGAACGTCATCTGACAACGGTCACGATGAGTAACTTCCATCACGTATTCCAATACAACACAACCAATTTTGCTTCTTATTCTGATTTCATGTGCACCATTTGTCTATTGAAAGACGTTTAAAGCGGGTTTTTGCATTAAAGAAGTTTCCAGCACTCAATCGGGCCATTAAAATGTAAGTCCCGGACTTGGTAGATGCTAGTGCTTTTTCTGGATACCTATAAATAGCCCCGTATAAACTAAAGATCCCAAAAACTCTCAGCTCAAGGAAGCTGAGGATTGAACTCGTTGATGTTGTTCCATTCCAAAGTTGGCCTACTTTTCGTTCTGTCTATAGTGGCGGCTCTCCCCAGTTTAGTGGAGAAGAGAGCTCAATGTCAAGCTACTTTGGACGTTGCTTCGGTATGTTGTCAATACTGTCTATCAGGATTCCTTCGAGATGCAGCTTTCGGTCTTTAGTCTGTGGCTTCAACGTTGCAAAGCACTTACTTCGACACCGGAACTGGTCAATACAACGGTGGATCACTCTGGACCGATGCAGTTGATTACCTCGTTCGATTTGTTGCCTTGATTTCTGATCACCCGATAGAATACACTTGAAGACCTTCACAACCTGATGCTTGCAACGGGAACAGATCAATTCTCAACCGTCGCCGACACATCCTTCATCGGCAGGTCAGCTCTGAATAGCGATACCAATTGGCAAAGTATACTAGCAGGAAGCAATGACGACGCTGGAGTATTGGTGTTGTCTTCCATCCTGTTTTCATTGTCTTATGTGTCTATTCAGTGGATCGTATTGGCTTTGTGGAAAATCGCTGATTATAAAAACAATCGAGGCCAGGAGTCCGACGCATATCTCGTGAGTCTCGGAGAGGAAAAGCCGACACTGATTCATAAACGATTTTCAGGACAGTGCTAGTGAAATATATAACATGATCGCCGCACAATGGGACGAGACGTGTGGTGGTGGAGGTAAATTCATCTCTACATAAAGCCCCGGTTATCAATTGTCGTCCTTTGAGTATTTAGTCTGGTGGTCAACCGCCCACACATACAAAAACGCTATCACCAATGAACTCTTCCTTCGACTCTCGGCTGAGGGTTATCTCAGATCCGGCACACAAACATATCTCGACAATGCACTAAAGGTTGGCCATTCTGTTTTTGAATCCAGAACTTATATAATGAACTCATGAATCAACTTCTTCATAAGACATGGTCTTGGCGTAGGATTTAGGATGCTTGTTCTCGTTCGCATGAGGTTGATATCGATTTCCAGTCAGTGAAAGTGGAATGCGCAATTCCGAAAATCTATATAACGATGGACTCAACTTTGATAATTGTCAGAATAATGGACAAGTAAGCGAATTCTATCTACATACATCTGTTCTGCGTTAAATTTCGCGATTTAGACTACTTGGACTTATAATCAAGTGAGCAGCTCGAGAAATGTGGTGACTGTGTCTCATCAATAGCAGGGTGTCATCGCATCCGGTTTAGGAGCACTCTATGCTGCTACCGGTAATGCGTCCCTTTTAACACAGGCAGAACTCACACTCGACGCCACCATTACTCACCTTTCTTTCAACAATATTCTCAGAGAGTCTTGCGACGATGCTGTGGCTGGAGGACCGATATGTGACCAAGACCAGGTATAGAATGTATGAATAAAACGCTGATGAAGATTGATTTTCAATTGGTCTGTGACAGCAAATCTTCAAGGTAACTTTATTTTACGTCAACCTTGAGATTCACATTCAAAAGAATCCTGATTGCAGGGAATATGGACGAAGCACCTTCAAATTTACCTTGATTATGCAAACGATACCTCTCGCGTAGCGAAATATAGCAACTGGCTTGGTTCACAGACCTCAGCGGTCTTTCATTTTGGGACCAATGCTAACAACCTTGTCGGATCTGTGTGGTATGCACCGGATCAGGTAAGGAAACCAACCTATCCATGGGCTCTTCATCTGATCTTCAGAAGGGAGGATCAATTTTCACTCCGAAAACAGATGCCAGCGGGCTTGCGGCACACATTGCAGCGGCCAAATATGGACCATGTTGACAAAGTTTCGCAGCAGAAAGCGGACATGTTTTATGGGTATTATTTGTCTCCGAGGTTTCCTGAACCACAAATGAAAGATAAGAACAAATGTAAAGAAAAAACTTGTACAGATAATCCTAAAAAGCACGGAAGAGAGAAGCGTAAGCACATACACTAACAAATATAAATTAGACCTCCGTCTTGTCTTTTGCTGTCTCTTTGCGATGCAATCGGCTGTTGAACCGTTGCGAAGGCTCTGGTGTCAAAGGTTCCGCTTCTTCACGGATTGTATCTCCCTCTGGACCTCTCCATCTTACTTTCATGATTGCGGAGGATGTATCCGCAGCCGTTCCATTCAATGCTCTTTCTAAAGCTGTGTTATACCATGTTACGTGAGATGGTTTCAAGTTTTAAATAAATCAAAGAAACAACCTACCTTTCTCTCCCCTTTTCTTGAGCCGTAGTGACATCGCCCCTTGCAAGGAATCAATATAAGACTCATATTTAACAATCTCGGTCAGCAACCACTGGCTTTTCTTCTCCCAGTTTGTCTGAGCCTTGACTGCATTCGCTGTCCTCGGTTGATACTGCATCACTCTGGGTCAGCCGATGATGATGAAGAAGAGATTGTATACATACCAAAGCTGTCATAGGTTCGCGCAAGTCATTATGTTTCTCCAGGTCTTTTTTCATGCTTAAAACATGCTTCTTGAGGGCCTCAAGCTGCGTTTCTTCGTCGTGAACGCTAGACACGACCGGGGGGAGTGGAGCCTTCCAGTCATTGACCGTTGTTTTCTCACTCCAAGGTGAGTGCATTGCTCGAATCGTCGCTGATCCATCCCTCCATCCACCGAATTTACTGCGAGTACTCCGTCCACTTTTGACGCTCATGGCATCCGTGTAGTCTTTGACAGATTCGGTTTCTGGCTGATATCGGCCATTGGAGAGGGTGTCGAACACACGATTCCAGCCATACTCCATGTTTGAAACACCTCCCGCGAGCGGTTCTTTGCTCGTTCGCGCAGCCCAGTAGTTGCAGGTTGAGACCCATTCGTTGACCAACTCTTCAGTTCCTGCCTGGAAAAAATAGACGGCACCATTTGCCATAGTTAGGACCATGCAATAGGGTCGTTGCCGGTTATATCCCGGTGGTGGAAGAGAATGGGCCAAGGAATGGGCAAGATGAACTTGTCCAACTGATTGAGCATTAGCCTGAAATAGTTATTATAAGTGACATACAGGAAGAGAATAATGTCGACTTACAAGCCAGTTACCACCTCCAAACGTACCAGTGGCGCTGCTGGAATGGTCACCGAATGTGAACATATTCAATTCGCCCTTCTGAATGACAACAAAAACATCCATCCAAGATTTGTCACGCGCACGCTTGCCACTAGACTCCCAATACTGCTTCCTGCAAAGTATTCCTTCCTTAGCCCAGGGAGCTCCCAGAAGGGCTAGCTCCTCGTCGCTGATGCTGATCGTAGTATCATCGGTCGCGTCGCTACGAATACTTCGGTCGTCGTCTTCCTGGGCTTCGCGTATGATAGTGTGCGACAAATTCGAGGCGAAACCCAGGGTGGGGGTGAGGAAAGAAGAGCTGGAATTATACATAGCCTTCACATTTTTTATGTTTATCATCAGTGGAAGTCAAAATTACGTTCTGAATCATACCTCATGGGTAGATGTAGCGAAGCTCGGCGACGGGCTAACACGACCATCTATGCTGCTGTTGCTACTATAAGGGCTGGCACTTTGAGCGACAAGGGACTGTAGTCCGCGTATACTGCCTCGCTTCAGTGTTTTCAGTCTATCAGGCTGACCACGCAAGCTGCGATTACGCATCACCAATCCCCCCGTGTTTGCCGCGGAGTGAGTGATACCAGAAGTAAGAGGTTGCAATATCTGCTGACTCTTGATGGCGTTGTACATTTCCTAGCACAGAACTTGTATAAACAGAGTACTCCTCGCCTTTCCGACATTGCACAAAGCTCACCTTGAGAAGAGTTTCCATGTCAGTTTCCCATCCACGACCAAGAGCAGGATGAAATGATGTTCGAGGTTCGTGGGCGTTAAATATTTGCACCGATGGTGTGCTGCCGTTCGCTTCCTTCTGAAGGGCCATGACACCTTCTTTGGACACACTATTCCAACTCGTTATGCTATCACTCCGCTTAGGACGAATGTGAGGTTCAGTCCCATCTTGAGGTCCACGAACGTTACTGCAGTCATCGGACGTGAGGTCTGACATCGAAAGGTTGGCTGGAGGCGCCGGTTGAAGCGACATTTGTAGGGCAGTGAGAGTGTTGCGAACAAACTGGTTACGAGACATTCGCGTTGTTAGATCAGCGACATGAAGATCAGTATTGAGAAGGAGAAGGGAGTACGCGACAGAATGAACGATGTCTTTGAGAAAGCGTTAGGAAGAAAGATACAACGACAACTCGATGTCTTACTAGCGCTGCCATAGATGCCCCTTGGGTTGCATTCCCAATAACGGCGGCTGAATTCCTGGAGTATGCGGTCTACTTGTTGCGTTTCAGCTTTGAGATAGAGTTTGGAGCAAAGGCGACTGGAACGCTCTTGAGGTATGAGTAATGAAACAGACTGCGAAACTCACCGGAAAGCCATGTCTAGTCTCAAGCCAGCGAAGTCAAAGAAGTTCACATAATGGCAAAGCGCTGTCTTATTAATACGACCGCTGCAGCACGGGTAAGCAATACTTCTTCCTCATTGAATCGATGATATTGTACGCACTGTCCACCTAGCCATTCTGCAATCTTTTCCTTCGCCAAAAAATCTTCATCCTCTTCCCAACACCGAGAAGCAAGCTCCTTCCCGCGGGCCTCCATCTCGACGCAATCCTCGGACGGATTAAGAGAGGCTGAGACAGAAGATTGAGCCGCAGAAGAATAGCGAGCCAAAGTCAGATCGTTTATTGATAGATCCTGTTGTGAGACTCTACGAGAAGGCACTATTGAAGAAAAGTCTGGTCAATAAAGCACAAGTCCATAGAGTGACAAGCCTCACATGCATGCGTCCCCTCCCCATTCGGGATGAGTGAGGGTTCTGAACTGGATGCTGCTGAGCGATGAAGCGTCCGGAGCCGGGCTGTATCTCGAGGGCTGCTAGTAGATGTGCTGGCGATAGGCCCGTTCCTTGATCGCAATGGGCTTGAGGCATGCCTCGAGGTACTGTGTGGTGACCCTACCATAGAGGTAGGGCGCGCAGTCGGGCGTGGCATATGAAGAGAGGTAGTGCGCGGAGGGACAATGGGGGAAGAGGTTAGATCTCTCTTGGGAGGGTCGGTCTCAAGTTGATGAGATGGTATCTGGAGCATCAACATGGGACTTGTCGGTGGTTGCACTGAGTTCGATTTCCTGATCTCTGACCGGACATCGGAATGCGGATGAAGACCGTCAGTTACGGATCGGACCGCAGGTTTGCAAACGGGAGTAGAAGGATATTGGAAGTTGAGCGAGTCATCTACCGGGTCGAGATGAGAAGGTTCACTTCCCAAGTTCTCAGAGGTCCCAGTAAGAGATATGTCACCTATACGCGGCCCTGGAGGCCGGTGTTCTGGAGTTGCTGCTGGTTGAGTTGATGTAGCTGCCATCATATCTTTTTTGAGTTCGTTCTCACAGATACTCCTGCTCCGCCGTTTTGTGGCTTTGTCGGCATTCACTGGATCAGGGCAGGAAGTCGCATCCTCGTTGATAGGCGTACGCTCAACGAACACGATAGATCGCTCGTCTGGATCATCATTCTCTTTCGTACTGGCGGTTACGTCTGACAAGGTTTTAGACATATCAAGTGGACGCAGCGCATTTGAACCAGTGAAGATGTCCGCTATGGGTGACCCTACAGGAGTCCGCTGCTGATGTTCCAATGGTATAGGTGGCACAGGTGGGGCAAAGGCGTCGAAGAGTGAGGGTATCTCGTAATGGGGTGTTGAATGTGGCAGGGACGCATCAGTTTTCTGTTTGTAATCAAATTTTTAGTGACAGAAGGACAGATATCAAGTGTTTCCCATACGGATCGCTCCCGTTGTGTCCCACTACTCTGACCCATCAATTTGCCCAGAAAGGCACTTGTTTTAGCCCTAACTGACGATTTGGGCGCCTGATGATCATCAATGTCATGCCGGACAGCCAATAATAGACAGATTACACACTCTAACTGTCCCATTCTCCTTTAAACGAGGACTTGGAAGCATCCAATCTGAACCAATTTCATGTCTGGGAGATCTGTACTTCGCTTTCGTAAGTTGTGTTGACTGAGGAGTCGAAGGGTTGGATGATGCTGTTGTTGACGCTCGCTGTCGCCCACTAGTAGACGGTCGTTCAATCGGTAGAGGTGAAGGTGGAGACTCGTGTCTATTCTCCTTTTTATGTTGTGGATCAACGCCTCCCTTTGCTCTGCGTAGAAGAGTCGCTAGGTCAGGGCTGCTGGACGTGCCTGGGGACCGGTACATGGAACGGCGATTAGTCTGACGTTCTGTCGTGGTTGTTGTGGTGTCTTCGACATCGTAGCACATGTCTTGGGAAGAAGATAATTGGGACGAAGAACCTCCATTCTGAGACGAGGAAGGTGCAGGAGGTGAAGCTGGAGTTGGTGGAACGACAGTTGGTGTTGCAGGCTGCTTTCGAGGTGTGTGTTGGCGCGGAGGAGTGGGCGAACCAAAACTCGCGCTCATCGCAGGGTCGACGCCAAGCGAGCTGACGTCCAGCCCTTCTTTGAGCAGGACTGTGCCATTTCCAAGCAAAGCTCGCTCAAAATCAAGGTCAGTACGTGACATCCGACGATTCAGTGGTTTGTTTCCATTCATGTCCTTGGAGGCAACGGGTTCAAGTCCACTTGTGAATGCGGAAGGTGGTTGTGGAGATCGCGTGGCAGCGACATTCTGACGGAATACAGATGCCAGGACGGGCAGACAACGTAGAGACCAAGTTAAACCGGGAGTGCCGATATTTCTCACATACATAAACAACATCAAAAATAGTCTCTAATCATTGGAGCTGGATTCCACCATGGGCTGACCACTAATATACAGCTCGTAACACAGTCATAGATATAAGTGCATCATAATCGTGAAGAAGACAATCAAAACATGAGCGATAAAGCCGTTCGGTACTATATTTGCAACCTATATATCAGTGCTCACCGATCAAACCGTGTTAGGTGTCTGTTTGCAATCCGGTGGACGTCCGTCTCTGTCGCTTCATAGCAATCGTGCCAGAAGCCGCAGTCGCGGTCGCACCAGCCCGAGCCACTAGGTTGGAGCCCCTTCCGACTCCAGCGAGCAAAGAGCCTGATTGTGAGCGAGGTCTGGAAGTCGATGAAGCGATCTTGGGAAGAGAAGATTTCCGCGCGTTGCTTTGCGTACCCGACGCTCGATTCCTAATTCAAGTAAACATCAGGAGAATTGACACTAGGCAGGGACTAGGTACAAACCGCTTCTTGATAACGTCGGTTTTAAGAGATAAAGGACGAACAACTCCATGTAGTTTCTATATCACATCAATCAATACATCAAAATGTTTGTGAAACGCGACGTATGACACTCACGAAGAACAAACCGCAGGCATTGCCTGAGAAAATCAAAAGATAAGCCGCCAAATCCTTTAAAAAGAGATTGAGTTACGCACACAATGGCTGACCTTCAGGATCCCTTCTCCATAATGGTGTATTCGTTGTTTGGCAATTCGTACACGACGTTTGTGGTTGATCCCCTTCATCGCTCGCACCCTTCTCCCCGCTTGTGATGTCAGGCGTACTGGATGACGAACGAAGCTCTCCTGGTGAACTGTGATTGGCTGCAGACAACGAAGCTTTCTTTTGAATGGCTTCTGGCTTCGAAGGTACGTATTTCCTTCCATTGACTATCTTGGACGTGTTAATAGTCAAACTAGGTGCACCTTCGGCGGATGGTGGTGTAGACGCGTTTGAAATGTTAAGAGGCTCAGGCGACGTAGCTGCACTAGATCCCGTACCATTCGCCCGGCCATCGCTTGAGGGACTGGCGTGAAAATGGGGGAATCCACCAACAACACTAGTAATACCAGGACCCCCCGCTGCAACACTATTATCTATCTGGCCTGCAAGAATCTGAGCGGGGTCGATGTGGGTATATGGATTCCTGGCATCGAGTCCAGAGTACATCAAACCGAATAGTTGCCCGTAGTCAAAGAGTCCTTCGTCCATGCCTGCCAGGTTGGCAGCACTCAAGGAAGCATATCCTTCCGCCATAGCTGCGCTAGCTGCCGCTGCGGCAGCCGACAGACCGTCATTTGCTTGGGAGATTATATCCGGTGAAGAATATGCTTGGTTGCTGATCGGAGACTGTCCAGAAGACTGCTGCCGTGCTTGCGAACGATAGGGGTTAAAGTCGGGTGGCCTTGCCGCAGATGAAGAAGGCGACGTCGATGGAAGAGGAAACAAGCTCTCATGGGAAGGGAAGGAGAAGTTGAACGCCCCAGAAGGGAACGAGCTTCGATTCCCCTCTATTTGTTCAGTGTGTAAAAGAGACGGAATATCACTACCACTAACGATAGAAGGGTCAGCGCGTAACATGCTCTCTGAGTGTGGGGTCTCAGCACGTCGTTTCTGACCCACGAGGTTCTCGGGTGGCAGTGGCTTGCCATTCACCTGGTGCCGTCCACCTAAACCAGCAAGAATACCTTCCCTGGAAACAGTATGATCGAAGCTAGTCTTGCGAACGTGTCGAGGGAACGATCGCTCTTCAACCGGAGGTCCATGGCCATGCGGTGCCGATGGCATCCTAGATAAACCATGCAAACCAGTGGAAGGGAGAGAGGAAGGTGCAAAGACTGGACTATCAATGCCAGCCAAAGTGGGGATCAAGTTAGAGGCATTGAGAAATCGCACTTCAGAAAACGAGGGGCCGGTTTCTGCTTGGTCTTCAAAGACAGATGGTAACTCAGATGAATGATTCAAGGCAAAGGATGGACTGCGTCGGCCATAGGTCAATGACAGCATCGACGGGCCTAAAACACTCCCAGGTATAGGTATGCAGGGTGACGCCGACAATGTAGCTTTTGAAGCGCCCTTGGAGTAGCTTACGTTGTCGGGTGACTTGAAACCATCATCAATAATGGGAAACGTATAACGTGCATCATATGGCGCCATATTGAGTAATCCATGTTGATCAAATGTCTGCCCAAGTTCAGGTGGGCGTGACCTAGACCGACTTGTTGGGCGCCAATCCATCGATATCCTCGACCTTGACCTACTCAATGCCCGCCAGTCCATGGGTACAACACTGGGGGGAAGCTAAAGGGTAACCGAAAGGCGAAATGGATGACGAAAGACGTACTCGGGCTCATCAAAACCATCTTGGTTCGTGCCATCGAATCCAATAACTCGCACCCTCGCTTTACCCTTGTCGATCCGTCGACCCCGCTCATCAGATTGCCTTGAGGTTTCTAGTTCCGCTGTTTGGGCTTGTTCAGATTTGGTGTCATCCTGGGTAGGTACATCGTGGCTCGGGGGACTTTCTCGCTCCTTTACCACAACCTCGTCATCCTCACCCTTCTTCTTCTTCAACGCCAACGCCATCATGCGCCAAGTCAGATTTTCCATCCGTTGCGCATGAGGCAAAGTAGCCTTCGTTCGTGCGTACATTTTCCACACTTGTGTGGCTAGCGGATCATCTTTCGCGAGTTGTTCTGGATCAGGCTCGATCTCCTTCGTCTGTAACATAGGGGAACCGATAATTCTGGGTGATGTAAAAGGACTAGTGGCCTGTGGAGATAAAGGGCTTCTCGTTGAGGCAAATAATTCTTCTGAGAAGATGTCTGTGAACAAGTTCGATTTCGAGGCGAGGCTGGGGGACTTTGATGATACGGGTGATTGCTCGTGAGGACTCCTATCGGACAAAAGCTTGAACTCTGGGAGAGTAGTAGACGGGTGATCATTGAGCCCATATACTGAAGCAGAAGGAACAGAAGTAGAGACAGGGGACATCCATAGTGATGGTGGTAGGCGAGGATTTAAACGCTCACCTGTTGGCGGATAGGGATGAACATCGGTTCCAGGTAAACTATCATGTAGATGCTGATTGAGGGAGGGACTGAACGCCTGAGCAACATTGAGACCACTATGCGTTTGATGAAGCAACTCGGGAGTAGTTGATCGTTCAGCTTTTGAATCCGGGAGATTAGGGTACTGGAATGAAAATATAATGGATTGAGACAAACCTCCTACGAATTTAGTCTTTAGATCAGAAGACTGTGGAAGGGGATTCTTTGATTTCTTCATCGGAGGTCCTGAGGGAAACTTGACGAGTGTGGGTGAATGGCTTTGGGACCTCGAACCAGGCGAGCCTGATTGGGAAACACTGGAAGCCTGAGTTTGGTAGGAACTATGAAATGAACTCGAAAGACTCGGTGTAGCAGACGGAGATGAAGAAACAGATGGTACAGGCGCATTAGACACAAGACCTGTAGGAGCATTGGGATGGATGGGTGATGGATATGAGTGGGCCCAATCACTTCCATATGTATTCTGCACTGGTGTTTGTGAATCTGAGCTCAAACCATTATTCAAAAGATCGGCTAGGAAGTACTCGTTTCCATGTCCAAGAGTCAGGCTATGAGACCATGGAGAACCGTGGCCAGATGATGAGGGGTGGCTCACATTGTATGAGCCTGGCAGAGAATTTCCGAGAGTCGAACGAGAGACTGGGGACCAAACTCTCGTGTGCAGCTGGCTGCTGGAACGACTTGGATCAATATGTCGCCGTGAAGAGGTTACCAGGTTCTCCATGAGTTACAGATGTTGAAATGACACCTGGTCGACCCCTAGAAGAGAGATGTAGACTTCTACAATCAAGAAAGTGAGTAGAGCGGCTAAAGATGACCTATAGCCTTCTAGACTTTGAAACAGCTTGCACAATGTGCAGGCTTGGGGGAGGAGAAGAACTCGGCGTGAATACGGACTCTACAACAAATCTCCGGTCCGTCCACAGAAAACCCCTGTCACGCATTTGTCACATCAGCTTGGCCTGGTGTCTCGGGTCCCGATGGTCGATGAGAACGGTTATAATCATCGCACGCTCCACGTTCGTTCATTTCGGGGACGATGAGCTAGCTGTTTGTGGTCTGCTCTTGAACTTTCTGTAATCCATTACACGAGTCTATATGTACCATTCTACCAGGCTGCCTAGAAAAATATATGCTTATGCTGACTTCACTCGTATGCTGATTCTCCCGCGTTGGTTCAAGACAAATATATGATCTACTGACATACATTCGTTTTTCCTTCTTTCTTTTCGTCTGTTTTCTATCAGATTTTGATTGATCGAACTGGGAAGAGAATATTTCACGTACAGATATATACCACTTCAGGAAGATTCGGCTCTGAAAAAACCCGACAAGTATGAATTCGCCGCTGTTGGACATAGTAGAAGTAAGCAGACTTGCTACGTATGTTTGAGATTGATTGTTCACCGGACGGTAGTACATTGGGTATCCAGGCGTGCCGCCATCTCATTTGTGGTGCTCAAGACTTCGCGAGTTCTTCAATTCACATTCTTTGAAAGAAGCTCGGTGAACTGCCGAAAAGCCGATGGAAAGAAGTAATTTGTACTCCACTTTGGTTTTCTACTGTAGATTTCAAGCCGTCTGGTTCCAATTTAAGGCATGAGAACAATACACATCAGTCGCAAGTAGTCTCCCTATGAGGCGTCCAAATTCGCACAAAACCGTAAAGTATAGATAGAAATCTATGTGCATAGGTGCCCTACAAGAAGACGAGAACAAGTTCAAAGACTCTGCAACGAAGATAGCGTAAGGACTGCAGGAAAGGAGCTGGCAGGAAGTGGATTCTTCAGCCCTAGACCCTCAGACCATATTTCACATATCACGGAAAGACTTTCACGAAAAAAGCCATCGAGAAAGAAGTACTTCTTCGAGTCCATAGCTAGTGAGAATTCCTTGTCCTTGACTCGGCAATTCTGACAGTCCACGTGCATGAGTCGTAAATCTGTTAATAAGTATGGAGGGGCGTTGCTTGTGGGACTCCTGGTGTGAGCTTCCACGCACAGGCCTTTCTTGATCCGTTTAGCCTGTATATTTCTCAGAGTTATCTTTATCTCTGGAATGTTATCTGGAAATCTTGCCATGATTGCATCCATAGCCCTTATCTGAATGAAATTACACCTGTTTCTTTGATCGCATGGGCTCTTCTCGGCCCCCAACCATCCTCCTCCCTCCCGTCTTCAGTTCAAATCAGCGACTGACATTGGTATTGGTACAACATAACATAACCTTCGCGGGTGAGAAGCCTCTTACTCATTCGGGCTGGCGACGATGGCGGCAACCTCGTGACCATAATCATTCACTCGACGTTAACGATGCAAGCACACGGACCCACGACACTGTTGGCCCTACGCGAGGGAAAATGTCGGATTTAAATGATCAAACCTGTCCCGTCGAGGCTTCCTGTAACGCAGATGGACCGTCGTAATGCTCTGTCGAATTAGTCTGTATGTTCAAAAATTTCTTCTCAGAAAAGAGTACAAAATTCATCTATATTGTTGAAAGCTCGACAGCGGCGGACAGCGGAAATACGGTCTATGAAGATGCATGGTGACGCCCGTGGGTGTGGGTATTGCTTTTGGATGATATGGGGAGATGGATGTATTCAAAGGCAGGATTGAGATCAAAGAAGAGGTGTCCAGAAAATATGAGGTACGCTATCAGTTCGCTTTCTTCTCCGTAGCGATTTGGCTTGGAGCAAGTTCTGGGACATCGGACCAATTCAATGCATCCCGGAGCTCACCTCGAACGGCTGCCGTTATCAGAAAAGACAAGATACCGGCTGGACTACAACGTTGATCAATTTCCACCGCAACTCTAGGTCGGTGGCAATCGCACCTCAGATACAAGAGCGCCGGCTGTGCTGCTTTGAAATTATGCATCACGGTCATAGTTGCCACAAGCCCCAGAAAGTACGCCGTCAAAGTAGAATGAAAGTATGGTTTAGGAAAGGATTCGTGCTTCGACGTCTTAGATTGCAGAGCCTTGTGGTAGTCATATCGGAGCGCAAATGCTACCAGTGTCCCTGGCACCACAATGTCACCCAATCCTAACATCGTGTATCCACGATGTCCTGAAAGAATTAGCGACTTTGGCCAGAGTAGTTTGATTGGCACATCAAGCGTTGTTGCCACCTTGACCATCTATAATACATCGAATGTTTCTGTGCCGCCTTCATGTATTATAATAAAGGACCCACCACTTCTGATCCAAATACCCACCAAATGTCATAGAAAAATAAACCTGTAAGAAGGATAGCACCAGTATTGAAGGAGTCAATTTTGAGCAACGAAATGGCATTGTGTGCAAAGGAAAGTCCCATAATATCTGTTATTAACGCTGACTTCCCATATGTCTTAGAAAGTGATAGGGCTGATGGAATGACCGCAAGAGGAAGCAGACATATCGAAGGGGTTCTGAATGATAAAGACACAAAAGCTGGCAAAGACTGAGGTCTATCTCGAAGACTACGTTAGGAACGCAAGACCTACTCGCTGTGCCCTTCTTCACACGGAAGCTTATCTTGTCAAACCACTTCCAATACTCTTCACCAAGGACGAAACGCGTCAAGGATATTGACGACTCGTGTTGCGTGTCAGCGTCATATGATGAAGCTAAAAGACCATGAGTCATCACACCTTCCAGACACCTGCTACGCCTGCCAAAGAGAAGTACCATCCAAGGAACCAGTTAATCCACTCTTGTCCAAGATACTTAATCACAAGATAGAATCCAACCAAGACGCAGGATCCAAACTAAAGTCGATGAGCGCATTCTCGATTGAGGATCGGTATATATAACTTCTTACGACAGGAAACAACCATGCATCGCTAGAAGACATGCGCTCTATAACATCCTCCTCCTCATCGTCCCGACGACTGCCACCCGTTGACTTCCCGTACTTTCCAAGTGTCAAGGTCAATCATCCATGGGAAATCCAAGCTATTCAGATATGAAAACGTACAGGCAAGGACCCAAATGACCCAGCATATACAGAACCACAAGCTAGGGTCAAGATACCAACGTAGGAAGACAAAAGATCCCAATCTTCCATTGATGAAATGAAAATCTTTCGAGTCTGAGCACTGACAAGGGTAAATCAATAATGTTGTGTCTGTTGAAATCACATTGCAAAACCAAGCTTGTACAAACCACAAAGCGTGTAATTTTGCCGCAATCCGTTCGCATCGCATATTAACGTTTTAAAGATGGTCAGAAAAGAATCAATGTAAATAACTAGAACTTGTCACGTAGCACGATGGAGGATTTACAGCTTGTAGAGGGCCCAAAGACAACCGTACCGCGTTCGTTCGGCATGAAACGGTCCCCGCACCCCGTTTCTCCCTCACAAAATGTCACCAGCGAATATTCGACAGAAGATAATTTTCTTGCCGGTCGTGGTGTCAAGAGGGTTAGTTGAAACCGGCACTTGAAGCTTGAAGCTTGGTATGACTCCTTTTGTAGGGTCTAAGCCTTTCGAAGCTCGGATGAATTGCTGAATGATTTAAAGATGAGAGAAATCTGAGGATCAGTGTCAATTTGGAAGTTACGCCACCCTTTGGGAAGAGATAAGGAAATACGTTTCCGAGGTTTCCGTAGGTGTTCCGTCTGACGTCAAGAACGTCATCCGAACATCCTTATTGAGTTATCGGTCCGCTGGAAACTCCTCTTCTTCATACCATACAAGAAGGCTTGCGTTCCGAAATGTTCCAAAAAAAATGTACGTTTCACTGGCCTTGATACCGTCGTAATAAGGATTCCATGACGGTATTCTCCCTCGAAATTTTTCGGGAGATTCGACGTGACTTCAATTCAATAGGATAAAGTATATCATAAAAATAAGATATATCCAATAAACTTTGCCTAGAGGAATGGCTTGCGAGAAATTTCAAATTTGACCCAAAGTGGATCAAGGGTCCAGGGTGTTCGGGGGTTCTCGATAATTATCACGTTGAGAACAATTAATACGTTGGTCGATAGCGGTTCTGTCGATATCGATAATCCAGTATGGCGACGTACATATGACTGATTGGATGCTAAACTCAAATCAGTCGATCAATACTCACTGCTAAACTACTTTAGGCAAGTCTATTTGCAAAAACAAGGTAGAAATACAGAGAAATACAGTAAGTATATGCGTCGCTTGAACTGTGACAATATCTTGAGGCCTAGAAACGGGGATCAATCAATTTTGATGACTCTGCGCGGGCAACAATGGGATGAGGCTCTTGGGTTTTGTACCCCTGTTTTTCCGAGATCACATAGATAAGTGACCTGCTTTCCATGGCGAAATACGGCTCTACAGAAACACCTTTCCATGATTCCGGTCGAATTCTTGATTCGCTGATTGATCTAAACGTGTTTTACGTCGACGAAACCCTTGCTTAGGTATTTATCTGGTCGGTCAGCCATGATTGTGACGGTGGTTCGTTCACCAGAATTTGCCCATGGGCCGAGGCTGATTGTCTGTATCCAAGCGAGGAAATTAACAATTACTTTGCATTTACATGCGCCTATTATATATAAAGTACAACCTGCATTGAAAGGTGCCAACAAAGCCCTTACTTGGCAAGAAAATAATCGAACCACCAGTACAAAAGAAAATTCATATACGAACTGTTACATGTAACGTCGAAGTCGCAGTCTCCAGTAATGCTTGTTACAGTACACGAGCCTGGAATCAATAACCTGCGGCAATCCCGTTCTTTCTAGAGTCACTGGCAGCTGTGCCATTTATGGTCTCATTCTAACCTCTAAAAGAAGAGTTTTCCAACATACCGTAGATTTTTCCATCTATCCTTGCAACGGCTTGAACAACACTTGCGACTCGGTTCACGTCAAGGACTACAGATGAATGAAATCAGACACCTTGTTATTGGGACGAATCCAACAGACAGACCAGTGATATTGTGGCCAATGGTACACAATCCGTCAACTATCTCTCGAGGATAGACATCATCCACATCTACAATGAGTGGGTATAGCTGATCATGTACTCGCCCGTACTCTATTGCGGCACTCAGATTAAGCCCCAGTTCGAGATTGAAGAGGACCTGAGCTATTGCCGGAAAGATACGGGAACCACCAGAACCTCCAAGAGCAAGATAGAAGGAACCGTCTTTATCTTCGACTATGGTTGGCGCTATCGATGACAAGGGGCGTTTTCCAGGTGCAGGGTAATTGACTAGAAGCTAGGTCAGAACTAATCACGATGCTAGACATCATTTTTACACGGCGAGGGCCACAGGCCGAAACCGTTGGGAATACCCGGCGTAGAAAAGTCGTCCATTTCATCATTCAAAAGAATTCCTGTCTCTGGGTCAAGAACTTGTGATCCGAAAACCAAATTGACGGTTGAAGTTATTGCAACCGCCATGCCATCCTTGTCTATAACCGAAGTATGGCTCTAACGGACCAGAGTGAGAAATGCAAGTATCAAACCTTACGAACTTCTTACCGTGCCGTGATCGGTATTTGTGTCATACTCGGCATTGTAGTAATCGGGTGTGTGTGTACGATCCTGCATGGCGTTAAACATGAGCATGACAAATAGAAAGATACAAGCCTTACGTCCGTAATATTTGGAAGGATAGATTTCGCAAATTCCTTTGTGGATATCATACCCATTCGTGCAGTGTTATTATTGAAGTCAGGATCACAAATTTTGGTTCTTAATGATGTCAGATAATTGATTCGTAAAAGGGGGGCCAACTTTACCGAGATGCAAAGCCAAATTTAATGATCTCTATAAGACGATGGATACTCAGCACATTTCGTTCCTTGACATCAAAGTGTTCAAGCAAATTGAGGATATGAATCAAGACTTGATAAGCAAAAAGTAAGGTCTTCACCGATAAAGGACGACACTTGGCTCACCTGGTCCAGAAGTGGGTGGATGGGTCGTATAGACCTTCCTGTCGCGATATGTGCTTTCAAGTGCGGGACGAACTTTCACAGAAAAGTTCTCCAGATCTGCATGGGAAAGGATGCCGCCGGTAGCTCGAACTTTGCGAATCAAAGCATCTCCAATCGGCCCCTGAAATGTATGAGATATCTACTCATTGAACATAAGTAGCTTTACCTTGTAAAAGGCACTTGACCCTTCTTTCGCAATCGTTTGTAGAGTTCGCGCGAGGTTTGTTCGCCGGATGGTTTCGCCTTCGCGAAGGAGAACACCGTGGGGAGCGAATATTTCTTTCCAGTCAGGATTGTTAAGCATGAGCTCTGAAAACCACTTGAGTGGCAGATAGAAGGTGGTGAGCCGCACTTTCGAAAGAAAAAAGAAGTCATGATCGCATACAGGTATCCGCTTTCCTAATTCTCTATCAACTTGCCATCCTTGTGCTAACTCAATGGACGGTGAGATCAGCCTTTGCCACGACATTTTACCCCATCTGCGATGCGCTTCTTCTAGTCCAAGTACTTCCCCAGGAACAGCAACCGATAGACCACCATACTTTGACAGATTGGGGGAGTTTCTGAACATTGTGGCATTAGCTAATGCCGGTGCAGCTTCGCGAAAATCGATAGTAAAGACCTGCGAAGGTTGTCCTATCGTAGGGGGCGGAAGACGTACTATCATGTATCCTCCACCGCCGATCCCTGAGCTATAGAAAGATGGTGCATGGATGGTTATAACAACAAGCGTGATTACTCACGAGAACATGTTAACAACACCTGCGCAGAATGTAGCGCCGACGGCAGCATCAACCGCGTTTCCACCATCCCGCAATACCTGTACCCCGATGTCTGAGCAGCGTTTGTTTTCAGAAGCGACAGCACCATGCTCGGCTTGAATAAGATAGGCTGGGTTTAGATAACCCGCACGATGCCATTCAATATTAGAGGATATTCGCTTGCGACCTGGCCTTGATGATAACACGAGCCACACGCAGATAGTGACAAGTCCCGCCAGAAAAGATTTCCATCGAGTAGAGGCCGAACGCCTCAGCCTTTCATTGGCATATATTGGTAAGAGGGAGTCGGAGGACTCATGGTGCTTGACAGGTAGATGTTGCTGAATGGCCATAGGACTGTCTAGAGTTTGGGTGCCTGGGTGATAGTTTCCTATATAGAGCCAAAAGAGAGTTGAACCTAAGTAACTCACACGCTACAAACGTTTCCAATCCAGGACAGTCAATTTCCGATCGAGCTGTGCAGAATCCAGGGTCAGCAACGGAAAAGTATCTATATATAGCGTTATCCAGCGTACAGCCACGGTTCGCGACCCAGCCACCGAAATAAACCTGAGTATCAAACTTAAACTTCAGCTCAAGGTACTGCCTTAGTGAGGCGAACCACAAGGTAACGTTCAACCCTTTCAAGCTAGGTACCACACACAAGGGCAGCACTGATGAAGAAGAGGCGAGGAATAGCAACAGCGTCAAGTCCATGGGTCTTCACCGGTCAGCGATCCAGATATTGTGTATTGAGACTCGCAGGCTTGCGCCATTGTCGCCACCCTTGCCCTTAACAGTACATTTGACAATCGATCACTAGTAAAGTCTTATTAAGGTTGACAAGTCAGGCAACATACCTCATAAGGAGTATCTTCAAACGGGGATAAGGAGACAAAGTGCTCATGAATACTCAACTTTCAAAAAGTTGTGAAGTATGTGGTCATGACAGTCAATGCGGGGTTGCAACCTCAATATAGACAAGCGGAATTCGAGTTCTACATATATCATGATGATCATAATTTTTTGTCATGTGTGTCACAAAATACGCCGACCATCGGACTCTGCCTTTGCTACCCACCAGCGGCCCACAGTATGGCATTCAATGCCCATCGTTTCTCACAGATCAGGGATGATTTGTCGCAGACGTCGATCGCCGGTGTCTTTGCCAAGGGTAGGTGCCGGTAAGTCCTGCGGACAAACTTGATTTGCGCCAGAACGCGTTGAAATGATTGAACGGGCAGGTCAAGCACAGGCAGCGCACAAGGTATATTTAGATCAAATTTCAGCTCAGGGATATCCACATGAATCGTCGTAGATTGCACTCGCGCATTTAAGCGTCGTAGGACAAGTGGGCTCAACGCTCGATTTGACAACATGGTCCGTTCCATGGACGTAACATATCCCGGTCCACAGAACCTACGACAGCTCCGAACGCGCAAAAGAAGTTCCTCAGACGCGTCGCACCTCTCTTCCACCATTTCTGATGCATATAGTGATCTTCATGAAGGGCGCATAGGGGAGAACTTCACTCTCGTAAAAATGCAACCATCGACGGACTCTTCTGCGGGCAGAATGCAAACTCAAGTTCCTTGTGGCGGGTCACAAAATCGTTCTGAATATGTATGGATACGTCCGGCACTTTGCATCTACTGAACTAGTTCTTTCTTTCAGACCCCTTCGTTCCGTAAAGATCTACCTGAGTGGCTTCATTCAACGTTCTCAAACCTCTCGGAAAAACATCCTCTCCGATCACTTTTACCGAACAAGTCGTATTGCCCACAAACTGGTGCAAATGACGATCCAAAGACTGACCCTGCCTTTGCTTTTGGTATCGATCGTATCACTCAAATAAATTCTCATGATCTGCCGGAAGGCGACTTTATTGGTATCACTAGCGATAAACATCATGCTTTTTGTTCTGTCCCGCGATCTCCGACCTCGTTGGAGATCTACTCTTTGGAATCCATGGACAACGTTCCACAATTTCAATCCCTTTCTGCAGCCTGTGGTGATCTTGACGCTGTGTCAATCTCGACGCCCGGACCTAAGACTGTCTCTGTGCGCCAGTCGCCCACGACTTTCGAATGGAATGAGGTCAATGAGCGAGATCCAGACCCAGCTTCTGAATTCAAGGGCCCAGCTTTCATCCCCTTTTCCACTCCTGGACCGGCATCGACGCTAGGATCATATATGGCTACTAATTCCTTTTCTCCGATATCAGACTCTCATACCTCAAATTGCCTTGTGGATACAGATATTGAAGCTTCTGCATGCTTTGCTCGTCATATTGCAACCACGTTTCCCATCCCTCATTCTAGACATACCTCAAACGAATCATCTGCAATCGATTCTAGCTTGCCTCCTTACCGTGCCGCAACCTCTGACCCTGCTCCTGCTTATTCCTCTGACGGCATTTACGATGATGCTTACTATGCAGACCCATCTAAAAACGAACCTGGCTCAGAACCTCTAGCACTTCCTCTACGCACTAATGACAACTTCGCCACACCGGGCCTAGAGTATTGCGCCCCTCGGTCTATATTTTTTGACTCGCCTACCGAGGAGCCGTCCATTCTGGCTCATTCAAAGCCAGGTTATGAAATTGACCTCGATGCCATTGACTTCAAATGGACTCCTTTTAATAGAAAATCGGCTGAAGAAAAGAAACTTACTCCTTGTGATCAACGCCAGTCGGAATCATGCAACAATCTTGTCCCTGAGTATTCGGAGATGGGGGTAAATTGCACAGTCATATCCCGAGCTGGATCTCCCGGAACCACACTACTGCCTGATTCCCTACCCTCCCCGAGCCCTTTCCGATTCACTCTCCATCAACTCACGACAAATACAGACTCAACCTTCAATCACGCAGAGCCTCAGACACCACAATCGTCCAAGCTAGCCCAGGCTTTCGCTCCTGCCCCAGGAATCTACGTTTCGCCCCTTCACGATGAAATGGAGACTCAGACTTCAGTTCCTGTATGTCTCTGCGTACTTATTGCTGTCTATTCCTAACGACTCGCTGTACCAGAGGACACCTCAGGATCAAATCATTCGTACTGAATTAATACAACCGGACATCAGTGTCAAGACCGAATTTCCCAATTCACAAGGTTCTTGTGATAGCATTGAGTCTTGGCGGGATGCAGATGAGGGTTGTCCTTGAGATTTTTATGCTTGTGCAGTCATTGCTATCATATTCTCAAACTGTATAATCATGAGTGGTAAAATCAGTGTACAATCCTTTTCTGCTGTAAGCTAGGCGGTAATTTGAGGTCATTGAAAGAAATTCTCGGTTGTTTAAAAAACAATCCCTGTGAGAATGACTCATGAATGTTCAAGATATTTGGACTGTCCATATGGACATGCAAACATTGACGTCACATTTTGTAACGTATTCTTTTGACTCAATTATAGAGTGACAAGACCACCGGGTAAGGTGTAATTCTACAATTACTATTTACCATTTCCGGTTATGTTTTGGCCTATTTTGGCGTCCCATTTGTTAGTGTATCTGCCACAATCGTTTACATCTAGGGGTAGCTTCCCTTTCATCCTCGACTATACGTACGTACTACACACACACTATCTCTCTCTTTTCGTCTAGAATATAGCAGGTCCTGTTCTTTTCGCGTGTCCGTTATGTACTTCCTGATGTCGACGGCTTACATCAGGCCGATGATGACGCCACATGTCGTCATCGCTTCTCTGTATAAATCTGACTCACGAGTGAAATTTCTACATCGAGCCGATCATGCTATACAACAAATTTCTGTGAGATACTGGATTCGCAATGGTAGCAAAGCGAGGATAACAAAACGATAGATGAACGTATACCTCTATCCTATTCTAATGCACAAATTCTACCAGCCAGCCTCTCCGCTGACGAAAGGTTCTATTGTTAGGCTAGTTGACCCTTTTATCGTTCGCAATATATGCCGTTCTAGAGAATATACATCATATGATTGAGCAGCGAGCTTCATCGCCTTGGTGTGGTGAGGATGCGAAGTCGCAGCGAGAGCGTGCTTCCTGCTTTGCCAGATGCAGGTAGCGAGATTCATACCGGAGATCGGGTCGGGAATCCCGTACCAATAGAGTATCAACTGCTGGTAATGAGCTTGCGCATTCCATGAATGATGATGAAAACTTACTCCTCCATTCCGAATCGCCTCTTCATGTGCAACCC
>JAGGAU010008316.1:15102-54465 GCA_017657275.1 Termitomyces sp. T108 | reverse complement strand
AGGCTGAAAGTAGTACCAACAGATAGCATTGAAGAGGTAGAAGCAGTAAAGTAAAAGAATGACAGAAGAAATAAGGAAATGATTGAAAGGAGAATGAAGGAATAAAGAGTGAAAAAGGAAGGGAATGAGGAGTCCCCTGACAGGCACCCCAAAGCATTGGAAGGTGCTAAGAAGCATTGGGAGGCACTAAAAAGCATTGGGAGGCACTAGGAAGCATTGGAAGGTGCTAGGAAACACTAGAAAGCACTAATAAGCACTAAGGAAGTGCACTAAAACTAAAACTGCAGCTTTCTGTACTGAGCCTGTATAGAGTCTCATCACTGGGTTGTGCTTCTGGAGTCAGGTGAAGCCAAGGATCATATCCTGCTTCCTTAGGCTGGTGACCACAAAGGTGGCTTGCTCCACATGCAACTTGTACCAGAGGACAAGGTCTACTACTACGCAGATGAATCCAGCTTTGTTTAGGGTACCATCAATATTGTACACTGGGATTGGAGAGAGGAGGGGTTGGGTGGTGAGCTGATGGTGCTCCATGTAGGCGGCAAGTCCGGTTGCTTCAGAGTCCAGGAAAGCAACAACACTCTGAACTTGCTGAGTGTTCATGGTCTCGACTTCAACGTTGAGCTGGAGCAAGTTGGCAGATGGGGTTGAGGCCACTACATAATGGCATGGGAGGCAGCGTTCCCAGGCAGGGGGTCAGAGTTTCTTTTGGGCAGAGGTTTTGGGTATGTTGGAGAGGATGCTTACAGTGATCAGGGTAGTGGAGTTATCAGCATCTGTATTGGTCTCCTCTACTGACAAACAATTGAACCAATTAGCACTAGGCAGCAGGGGCATACTATTCACTCACTGCTTCTCTAAAAACCCTCCTCTGTCATGTGCAAAAAGGAAAGGTTTAGCCTTTTCAAGGCTAAATTTTGCCCCAGGACGCATCTAGACCATGCCAAGGACATGATGGCATACTGGGTACAACCAGGCCCCACAGTATCATGTGAACAACATGCTGGTCCATGTGTGCAATGCAGAGGATAAAAGGGAAACAGGCTGGAGAGGAGAAGGCAATCAAGTTGCCATGGCATGGGGTCCCCAGCGAGCAGACTGCTAAGGCCTAGGAGCAATTGGTTCAGCTTCAGAGCACCAGTTGGATAAATGAGTTTTATTTTTGAATGCCAGAGGATTCTACCTATTTAACTTAGTTTGAATTGAACCAACTTCAGATATCAAATATGAATATTATTTTAGTGATCAAAACAAAAGTGTGCGCGCGTGTAACTAAGCTCAACACAACTTTGTGAAAAGATAGGCTTAAATCTAATCGGATAATCTTTCTGATCAGACCAACTAGGTCAAATTTCACATCAATCAGTGTTACATTCACGTCAGACAAAGGCAAAGAGGTAGTTTGTGTGAGAACAGCCTGCATGACAGGGTTGTCATACAGTAAGTCAGAGTCTTCACACAATGAGAGAACTGTTGTAAGTCCTGAAATTGGGAAGAACTAACTATCTAGACAAAAGGTACTAGTTTATATAGTCCCGGTAAAGGGAGGTTCCTGAGAACCCATCAACCACACCTCACACACAGAAGCAAAAGCATGCATCCACTGCCGATTGTCTCCATATAGACCTACTTAAGTGTCCTTGTCCCTACCCTGCTGATCAGACAGAGGTCTGATATGAGTCTACTGAAACAGCATCATAGTCATCATCATCAATTACATCCACCTGGTCAATGACAACTCGCAGGCGCTTGAGCTGGAGGTCATCAACTCCAGTGCATTTATGTAGTTTGAGGTAGTCAAGAGGCAGTCCAGCCTTTTTTCAAAGCTCGAAGCAGGATAACATCAACTGCATAACACTGACGTCCGGCTCAACATTGGCGGGGCTATCAAGAGAGTATTTGATAATCTTTAGGTTCCACAAAGCTGGAAATGTCATGTGAACAGACTGAGCCAATTTATCAGCCGGACCATGATGAAGCACGTTGAGAAAGTTGTTGTTAAATTGTACAATGAGATCGCGTAGTCTAGGAAGGTTACCAAAGAGTATCCATGAATCTTGTTCCAAATCTTCACCTACATCAAGAGCTATCAAATGGTCCAGACAGAGGGACTGGCAAATACGTTCGCTTCATGTAAAAGCATAGAGGTTGATGGTTTGTGAGGGAAAGAAAATGGTATTATGTTTGGGTCCTTGGACTTGTGGCAAATAAGGTGACCATGAGAATGTAATTTGGGGCCATGGTCGAGCCTCCAATGCCGTTATTAACCTTTTCTGCTAGTGCCTGTGCAAGAGGAATCAATAGCACCCGTTTATCTTCTATAAACATATTGATATAGGCATTCTGTGAGAAGACAATGTGGCTCAAAAGGATGCAGTAGGAGAGGTCGCCTTGGAGCCAGATTGATTCCAGATGTCCCAGGGTTACCTGTTTGATATCAGGGTCAATACCATTTTCAGTACCAAGAAGGCCATGTACATTGTCTGCATACCGAATATCAAGAATCTCGAGATGGGATGTTTGGCACATTATATTCAGAAGTTGATATACTGATAGGTCTTCTTCATTAGGGAAAAAGACCAATTTGAGTGAGCGGAGATTTCTCAAGTCGATAAGTTCGGGATCCCAAACCATCCCGCAGTAACACAAATAGAGGAGTCGTAAATGTGAGGGTTTGGCAAATAATTCATATGGGAGTACGATTCTTTTTGGGTGCCTGCACGTGCTAATTTCGAGTTGTTACAATGTTACAATTTGATATCTACCTCTGCTATCTAATAGCTAAGGACATATCTGTATGGACATGCCTCAGTAGACCTAGTAAGCAAGAAATAGAGACATATGTAAATGGGCAAGTGGGGTAGCATCAAAACCCCTTTGAGGGGAAAGCTTGCTACCACTGCAGGTGAAAATACACTCAGTTGTGCACTATCTAGGCTATGAGAGACCTGGCTAACAAACGCTGAGCCTGACCCCAAATGCGACCCGCAAGGCAAATGCATGAGAGGTGCCACATGGATGTCAACTGGTGGATCTGGCATCTTAGTTCCACATCCGGAGTGGGTTGGCCTATGACGTTCAGAACGTTGGGAATCCAGCCTAGGTAGTAGGCTGAGTTATGGAGCGGCCAGACCCGACCATTGTCAATGAACAAGGACTTAGCTGTCAGAGCCAATTTCGAGGCCTTGTCCTTGCCAAGAAGCCCCTTATCCACCATCTCTTCACATTTCTTCCCAGTCCATCGCTTGACGTCATCGAGTGCCTCCTTCCTCATGTCCGCAAAGCATGGACACTCCACAAAGATGTGGTGTTCATCCTCAACTGCGTAGAGGCATCCGAAGCGGCATGCATCTGAGTCGGACTTTCTCCTCTCCTGGAGGCGACAAGCGGTTGGGAGCTGTCCCACACGAGCGTATAGTTGTACAACCGCTGAATAACATGACGTGGCGTGCAGGTACGGAAACTCCAGGGGTGCTCCAATATCATAGATTGTCCATCAAAGTCAGAGGCCTGGACTGTGTTCCAGTTCATTCGCCATGCGCCGTGCGTAAGCCATATCAACATAACTGCGAATGTTAGATTTGATCCATCCATCTTTGGATCCATGGAAGGTATACCCATCCATGAAAAAGGTGGGGACCGGGGCCAGCGGAGTGTTTGGATCTGATTGTGCCCTCACCGCAAAGCAATTGGCAGCATTATTCAGGACCGACGGTAAAGTCTCGCCTAGAGAGTGACCCTTGGTGTATCATATGGTGGTTGTGGCTCCTTGGAGGAGGCTGAGCAGCCACCTATAGTACAAGCATGCATTCATAGGTTGAAGTTTGGGGCTGATGTCGATGGAGGAGCGACTGTCATCTAGTAGCCTTACAGAGTTGAGATGATCGGAGTGAATGACTGTTCCTGAGCCCAGATTATTAGGCGAGACAATTACACCCGCGATGAGTCCCATCAGCTCTCCTTGGAGAATTGATATGTTCCGCCCTACTAGCTTGAGAGAGAGAGTCCGAGGGCCAGTGATCGATGCCAACACAGACTTCTCATCCAGAACACCAGCTGACGCGGGGCGCATGGAGCCATCTGATCCCCAATGCCTCGTGCCAACCGCCTCCCGTGTTGGTGGAAGTGCACTGACAGACATCAGAGCACTGAGGTATGTCTCCACTGAGAGGCGTCTTTGATCTCTGGTTAGCAGGAGCTCCGGCTGACCATCATAAAGCATCCCGATGTGGACTCTTGCAAGAAAGCTTTGGACTATGCCCCAGTTCCTTTTCTGCACTGTAGTCCATCTGCCACTCAGAAGAGGCCGGACAGCGAAGGTCAGGGATCCATGACAATTTAAAGCCCACTCACCAATATCCTTCAATTGCTTATAGCCCATGGATCTGAGTGACCGAAGTGCATGACCGGTTGGGCTTGGAGGTGGTTGGAGGCACGGCCTGGCAATGGCAAGGACATGGGACAGAGAGCAATTGCCTGCGAGCAGATAACTGAGATCGGTTGGTCGCAAGGACAGTCTGAGTCTGGACATGTAGTCATGTGCCACAATCCAAGCGGTCAGGATGGATCCATGAAAACGCATGAAGGAGCAATCCAGACCCTTGCCATCTAGGGGGTACCGACAGTTATTAATCTGACAGGTCCAGTCAGACAGAGTGATGTTTGCCATTAGCCGGTACGCAGGGATGTGGTGGTTCAAATCCTGAGCGAGACCGTCCACTGCAATCCCAGCATTTATCCGCACAATCGATGGGAAATCAAAGCCACCCAAGTTTAAGGGCAGGGTGGCCAGCCAAGATGACGGGCAGAATGGGAAACCCAGGGTCTCATGGACCCTCTGCGCAAGGCGCTGATCAAGTCTGATCGCATCTGCTGGCAGGATGGGTTGTAGAGATAATAGTGCCTGACAGCGCGAGATAATATTCTGGGAGATGATTTTGCGCAACAGTGTAAACGGTGTGCGCATGGAGAAGCTTGGGAAGACAAATGAGTCCACCAGTTTGAGTAGTTCAGCGTACCTGGTTTTAGGATCATCGACTTGCGTGCGTAGGAAGCTGAACTCATTGGTAGACACAGGGACCTGGTGCTCGGATATGACCCATGGGTCCATGCCAGGCACGTTGGTGACTGATGGAAGGTTGAGCGTCCCAGGGACTGGTCCCACCGCATTGAGCACATGGGCCGTTGTTTTCTCCCATGATGTCAGCCATCCGTACACGAACTGGAATCTCTCCATCTCCAGTGTGAAGTGCTGCAAGGCCCTGATGGAGTGAGCAACAATGTAGCTGTCATCAGTAGCTTCAGCCATAGATAATGTCATGGAGACGGAGTCATTTGGCAAGTGGGAGTCGCCTGCCAAATTGGACATGCTCCTAATCACCACGGAGTCCAGGTCATTTCTAGCAATGTCGTCCAGATATCTGTGACCCAAGCTTGTGGTGATGGTAGCCTTAAAGGGCGACATTGGGCCACCTTGTTTGGTTACTCCGTCCACGATGATGGGCGAAGCAATTCCAAAAGCGGTCCAGAGAAAGCAGCGGGTCTGGGACTGAGCAGCCTGATCCAGATCACAGATGGTCTCTGGCAAGCCATAGGCTCTGCATGCATCGTAGAACCCGTGAGGGGATAGGTAGTCAAATCCCTTCATCTGGTCACGCTTCAGCATATAAAGTGTCCGTTTGTTTCGGTTACTCCAGGCCTTAAGACCGCTAAGAAGACTCATCAGGTCACGGGTCTAGACACCTGGTTGTGTGGCAACTTGAGTCTCTGGGATTATGCCCATGCGCGTGGCGTAAGGCAATAATCTATAGTTCAACCATGTCATGGGTGAGTTCGCCAGAAAATTGGATATGAGGAGGCCTCTCCAGTTAGAGAGTTCGGTACGCACACCACGCTTATGAAAATAAGTGAGGTGTGTATCCTTCAAGTTGCCCGGGAAACGAGCGTTTAGCACAGAATAGTTGTGCAAGTCTAGCACCAACTGGAGGACCCGGTCAGAGAGTGTTCCATCATAGGTGCGGGCTTCTTTAGTAATGAAAGAATACCAGTAGACTCGCTACCAGCCAAATCGTGCTCTTTGAAGTCATTGGAATCATATAAAAGCCGGAGATATTTGATGCGGGGTAGGTGCAATTGGAGGAGTGTCGTCAGAATTTTGTACGAGGGCATTTCTTCAATGTTCTTGAGGTAAAATGGTCCACAAGAAGTGATCATCAGAGGCGCTGGATTAGAACGTCGAATCATTTCTTGAGCCCATGATGGATTGTCAAGCGGTATGTTTGACCACAGACTGGGATCAGCCAACGCCACTTCGCGCCAGTGGCTGCACACATGTGAGACAGGTCGTATCCATTCAGTCTTCCTATAAGGATAGAGCCTCTCAAAACTTCGGACTACTCCGGAGAAGATGGCGCTAAGTATTTCAGGAGGGATTCGACAAGCGACAGTGAGTGCATTGCGATAACGATTACGAGTAATTCCTTCGTGACCATTGGTTTTGCCTGAATATACGTATCAGCTATGCTTCTGCTGGTTCCAGTTGAAAACGGACTTTCGGCTCGGGGATCGGGATCCAAGGATTGAGAGATGTCACGTGATCTCAGCGTTATCAATCGTATTGTTTAAATTGAGTCTACCTTGCATGTTATCCGAAGCCACAACCGAATGATTGTTGTGTTGAAACATTATGGATGTGGTAAGTGTGAATGTATTGTTGCTCCACAGTCGTCAGAGGAACTTATGACGTAGGCTTGTGTCACGAGATCTATCCGTCGATCCTGTTTCTCCTGTGACCGTCTCGTGCCTTTACCCTTTCCTCGTGAAGTCTACTGGGGTAGAGGTACGGAATATGTACTCTGACCACAATGTCAAGTCTTCTGAGACAATTTCTCCGTTGCAGGAGACCTCCGGAAGTATGATCTACCGGGATACAAGTGCGACAACAACTCACGAAAACGAGGTCAACAATGTTCCGAAAGCCTTCGATCATGTCCGCAGCATGGTCTCTGCTTCGTCAAAGTCAAGACATACAATCTGAATTAGTGCATTCTCCTTCGTTAAATAGAACTTCAAATGATCGATGAGCAATCGACCATCTAGTATAAGACTGAAGAGGAACATGTTCATAGGAGAAGGGAGAAGGTATTCTTCCTAACTGAGACTAACAACAAGCAGGTTGCAGAGGTGCAAGCACAGGCAGTAGGGGCACAAGCATGGGTAGGGAGAATAGTGAGTGAGACACTTGCAGACGTTATTGCTGGTCACTGCTTTGTATGCTTTCTCATGGACTCACTGACTTGTATGAATCCCAATGGACTTGTGTCATCCCGTACTTGTTCAGTATACTGGTATGGTAAGCACAAGTTGCATTGACCCTCATGCAAGTGCACTCCAAAAAAATGACAAGATGTTCTTTGCAACTAACTACTCCCCAAATCAATCGAACGCGAGCTTCCTTTAACCGCATCACCTGGATGTGTGTCCCCATTGCCCTTGACGTTCCCCAATCCCATGGCATATGTTTGGTTTCTCCACATCTTCTTGAAGTGTTTCGATACCCTTTACCCAATAGACATCATTTCCAAGCCTTCCTGCTCAGTCGAACAGGAATGCCAACGTGATCTGCGCCATGTCCTTAAAAGTCCTATGTCATCGACCGATCGCGAGAAAGCTTCGAGCACATGCTAAGCACGTGTTTCCAACAGTTGGATGATTCATTTTTTCCCTTCTTCGTTGTTCCTGGGCTTGGACCTCAGACCCGAGCCCAGCCAGGCCCTTCCTTGTCTAAGGCTTGAGGCTCAGTTCAAACTGTGTCTTGGTCGAACAAGACAAGAGATCTTGTGGCACCGGGAAATTGTACATACTATGCAAGCCCAAGGAAAAGACTTTTCAATGCATCAGCCACCCGCGACCATGGACAGAAAATATATCCCGCTTCGTGTGTAATGTTGATGTGCATATGGACATATGGGTGCCCCAGGACAGAAAAAGAAAGATTCATGCGCAACCGACTATGGTGCCGATCGGGATCACTTGCCTGACACTACTAGCAAAACTCATGTGCAGACTTCTGAAAGACAATCGCTCTTTGCTCTGCTGGGTTTTGTAATTAGATGCCGCAACAATGCAATTCATCATTCAAGGGACGATCGCAGGATATGGATTTTCAAGAAATTCTGACAGGGGTATGCATGCATGTTTGGTGGAAAGAAAAAAGGGAACTGAAACATACCGAACTCGGAGACTCAAAGACAATGAGAGATTTGCGGGCTCGGTCCAAGATGACCAGGACTTTTTTGACAGCTATCTTGACTGTAGGCTATAAAGCCTGACGGACTGGAACTTTTTTTCTCTGCAAGCTCAGGGTTGAACGGCTTCCTGAGCCATAATCTGTTTTGCTGAGCGAGACGCTCTCTAATTCACCACCAATCGCAACCCGTTGCAATGCGCTCCGTCCGTAACGGTTCATTTTTTGTCGTTACCACTCTTGTGGGTGCGTCCCTTGGCATCCTGGGATTGCCTATCAACGTAGGTTTCACTAGCAATGCTCTTAGTATCTGTAAGCTATCTTCCTCGATCATGTCAAAAGTGTTGGAATTAACCTTAGAACCACGCAGATATCGGCACACCCACTACGCCGGTGACTCAGGCCATTGTCTCCAGCACATCTACAAGTACAAGTGTCGCCACATCCAGTAAGGCGGTGACTCAGGCCAGTGTCTCCAGCACATCTACAAGCACCAATGTCGCCACATCCAGTAAGGCGGTGACTCAGGCCAGTGTCTCCAGCACATCTACAAGTACAAACGTCGCCACATCCAGTAAGGCGGGGACTCAGGTCATTGTCACCAACACGCCCTCAAGTATCAATGTCGTCACACCCACTACGGTGGATACTCAGGTCATTGTCACCAGCACGCCCTCAAGTATCAATGTCGTCACACCCACTAAGGCGGATACTCAAGTCACTGTCATCGGCACACCCACAAGTATCAATGTCGTCACTCCCACTGTGGTGACTCAGGTCAATATTTCCAGCGCACCCACAAGCACGAATGTCGTCACTCCCACTGTGAATACTCAGGTCGATGTCACTGGCGTACCCACAAGCACAAATGTCGTCACCCCCACTGTGGATACTCAGGTCAGCGTTACTGGCGTACCCACAAGTACCAATGTCGTTACTCCCACTGTGGATACTCAAGTCAGCGTCACTGGTGTGCCCACAAGTACCAATGTCGTTACTCCCACCGTGGATACTCAGGTCGATGTCACTGGCGTACCCACAAGTACCAATGTCGTCACTCCCACTGTGGATACTCAAGTCAGCGTCACTGGTGTGCCCACAAGTACCAATGTCGTTACTCCCACCGTGGATACTCAGGTCGATGTCACTGGCGTACCCACAAGTACCAATGTCGTCACTCCCACTGTGGATACTCAAGTCAGCGTCACTGGTGTGCCCACAAGTACCAATGTCGTTACTCCCACCGTGGATACTCAGGTCGATGTCACTGGCGTACCCACAAGTACCAATGTCGTCACTCCCACTGTCGATACTCAAGTCATCGTCACTAGTGTGCCCACAAATACCAATGTCGTCACTCCCACCGTGGATACTCAGGTCGATGTCACTGGCGTACCCACAAGTACCAATGTCGTCACCCCCACTGTGGATACTCAGATCAGCGTCACTGGTGTGCCCACAAGTACCAATGTCGTTACTCCCACCGTGGATACTCAAGTCAGCGTCACTGGTGTGCCCACAAGTACCAATGTCGTTACTCCCACCGTGGATACTCAGGTCAGCGTCACTGGCGTGCCCACAAGCACAAATATCGCCACTCCCACTGTGCATACTCAGGTCAGCGTCACTGGCGTACCCACAAGTACAAATGTCGCCACTCCCACCGATGCGGAGACCTCGATCGATGTCAATGACATGCCCACAAGTACAGATGTCGCCACTCCCACTAGTATCTGTGAGTATCTGCTACCCTCCTATGTCAGCAGTTTTTGGGTTTAACTTGCTCTTTTTTATACCATGCAGTCGGAAAAACGTAAGAGATCTTCATGATTTGACCAGATTACACACGCTGAATCTTTCCAGTCTCGCACAGAAGGAAAAGGAGTACAAGACCTGTGTAGCTCGGCATTGGTCTCGTATCAACCAGATCCGAAACTGTAGGAACTTGAAGCCGACTCGGTACGATTACTGTATGGCTAGGTTCGCGTCTCCATTCAGGGGACATTATTACTGCCGAGACCTAAAGCAAGAGGAGTACGAGGACTGTTTATATTCAGGATTGGTAGACAAGGAGGCTTGTCGTTACCTGAGATATTGAAACGGGGCTGGTACTCAACTGGACGCCATACTAACGCGTGATGATTATTCCAGCACCGAACTCTCAGAAAAGAATATGTATTGGAGTACCTAGCAATTATTTCCAAGAGTTTCTCCTTCGTACCCTGCATACATGAATTTAATTCTCAAATACTTTCTTACTAATTTGTATTGTTGTGTCGTTGTGTCATATTCCTGACCTCAGTATTTGTGCATCAAATAGTATTGTCTTTCATCCGACTCCCACTCGTGTCGCGGCAAAGGATCTATTGTGCAAGTACTCTGGCCAGCTTGAGCTCCTCGAGTTGCACGATGCAAATGTCTGTTGCATACGCAAAAGCGTCTATTCTATTCCAAATCGCAGCTACAACATCACTCGATCAAAGCCGGTCTGACCTTGAAGACCCCAAGTGCTTTCTCTTACTTCCGCTCGTGTGCTGGCATGCTCTCGTATCTCGATGAAAACGTCCTGCATACACTCTTGGGACGGTGTCAAGTTTCTGTCTAATTGATTTTTGCATAGCAACGACGTTCAGGTCTCGACGAAGAAAGAGCATCTTTGACAGAAGCTGGGTAATTCTCATGCAAGTAAGTGCCACCATCTCCCTCAATATACATACTAACCTCGCCAATTCTCAGATCGAATCCAAAAATTTCCTCTCCCTCTTACAGTACCACCGCGTGCTCGCCGACACAAACGCCTCCGTGCTTGGAGGCACCCTCGCACTCCCCCACGCTTCCCGCAGACGCCTTGCCTTCTATCGTAGGCCTGACAAAAACGCACTTGTCCCTCGTTGTCACGCTCCTTGGCACCTTCTCGCGTAGAACGAACTCATTTACCACGCCCTCGTTCTTGCACCCGAGTCCCTGCCCAAGATCGATAGGCTCGTCGTCGCGCACCCATGTGCATACCAGAGGTGCAGCGCACGATTGGCCTAAGCTGTTTATAGCGCTCGTGCCGATGGGCGTGCATGAGAGCGCGAGCATGTACTTGGAGGAGAAGGCGAAAGTCATTGAGAGGGCGCGGGTCGGAGTGGGAGAAGAGGAAGCCAGCTGGAGGAGTGAAGGGGTTGGAGCAAGGTTGAGATGGATGGGGAATGGTATCGCCGTCACGTCCTTGCCTTCAAAGCGCCAACAATGGGTGTACTCGATTTTCCCTGCACAGTCGCAGACTTAAATTCCTAACCAATCCTCCTCCCTATCGTTCTCCTCCTTGGCCGGATCGACATTCCTTCCACCTTCCTCACCTTGTCCACACAGACATCTATACAATGATCGTTCTCTCCAGCACTAATGAGTGATCCGTGTGCGAATTTGGCAATGTTCGAGGGTCATCGTGCGCCTTCCCGTGCGCCTTCCCCTGCTCCCTCGGCTGAGCATGCTCTGAAAGTTCAAATGCGTATGCGCTCCGACAGCCTCAGTAGCAGGGGAATGGGCAGGGGCAGGGGCAGGGGCAGGGTGTCAATCTCAAACCCTACCGCCGCCTCAGAGTGAGCAGGTGGGATAGTCCTAAGGCAGGGTGGGTTTCTCCTGCCTCTGAGGCCACAGCCTCCGCCGCCTGTGGGCCAGCAAGGCCATGGGTACTACCAGTGTGCTGGGTATTGGTATGGGTGGTGATGCGTTTGTTGAACCTGGTTTTGAATGAACCGTGTTCAATTGGAAATGCGGAAAAATGAATGTTTAATGGACGGATTAACTTTTTGTAGTTTGATCCTCTCGGGTCAACAGCAGTATGGACAGGGCTATGAGCAACGACATATAGTAGTGTATGAGACATTAACATTGACAATGATCCATGCCTTAGACTTTGGGATGTATATCTGTTGTTTGCAGGCACTTTTGATTATGTATGGATTCGAGGAATATGTCGTGATTGGGATCGAGATCATCTCTTGGAGACTTTCAATGTCGTCGACGACTGAAGAAAAGAAATCAAGAGTATAAAAGTAAACAGTCTTCCCTCCTTTTTCAATATTCAGTCTGAACCTTCTCCATAATAATCACAGTCAACATGATCGTCATTATAGTAATCTTCATCCATTTCCTCGCCTTCGTACTCATCAGACTCAAATGACTCAAAGTCTCCATACTCAAATGACTCAAAGTCTCCATACTCAAATGACTCAAAGTCTCCATAGTTGCCCTCAAAAAGTACCACCCGGTTGATGACACCTCGCAAGCGCTTGCGTTGGAGTCTGTCAATTCCAGTAGGTTCATCTAGTCTGAGGCAGTCAAGAGGCAGTCCAGCCTTTTTTCGAAGCTCGAAGCAGACAATCATCAATTCCACAATGCAGGCAAAAGGAGCTGATGCATTATGCTCAAAATTGGCCTCCCTATAGCCTTGAGCGATCGTTAGATTCCGCAAAGCTGGAAACGTCATGTGAACAGGATGAGCATCGGCCGTCGATTTTCCAACCAGACCATGACAAAGCACGTAGAGAAAATTGTTCTGCAACGAAAATACACGGATATTGCGTAGTTGGGGAAGATCACCAAAGAATGTCCATGAGTCTTGCTCCAGGGGCATATCGACGTTGAGGGATGTCAATTGGTTCAGGCGGAGGGGTCTCCAAAGAAATTCCACTTTGAGAGGTTTGATGCTGTCGGAATCTATGCCAATCGTTGGTGGGTCATGGAACGGTGGATTGTTGGTTGTATCCTTGGACTTCCAGCATCGAATCGAATGACCACCTAATTCAAGAGCCAGGATCGAGCCTTGAATGCCATTGTCAACCTTTTCTGCCAGTGCCTGTGTGAGAGGACTTGATAAATCTGGTAGATCTTGTATGTTCAGACGTATTGAACAGGCATTTTGTGAGAATACAATGTGGTTCAAAAGAACGCAGTAGGACAAGCCGCCTGTTAGTGTGATCCGTTCAAGGTGTCTCAGGGTTATCGGGTCAATACCATGCATCATGGACGAGTCACCAAGACCGGTTTCTTTGCCTCTCTTCTCGAGTTTGAGAGACTCAAGATGGGGCGTTTGTCGCAGTACAGTTAGAAGCTGGTATAATGATGGATTTGTTTCTCGAGGGATATTTGACAACTCAAGTGAACGAAGGTTCCGAAGGTCAATAAATTCTGGTTCCCATGCCATTCCACAGTCTTCCAATTTCAGATGCCGTAGTCGTGATGACATGGTGAACAATTCGTACGGAAGCTTGTTGTTTTCACTTTCGCTAAGCAGCCGGACTTCGAGTCGTTCCATCATAGGTGCAGGCTGATTAAGTAATGAGAGAATGCTGATAGATTCGCTGTTGGTACTACTATGGAAATGGGCAAAAGTCGGCCACAAGTCAAGTGTGAGGCTTTCGATTCGTGGTAGATAAAAAGGGAGCCTTTTTGTGAAAGTCTTGGATGAACGTTTATATCGTTCGTTCTTGACAGTCATTGGTCCTTGATATCTGATCTTCAAGAGCATCGGTTCAGAACGACGAACCATTTCTTCAGCCCATGGTGGGTTGTCAAGCGGTATGTTGACCCACAACTTGGGAGCATTCAACGCCACTTCACGCCAGTGGCTGCACACATGAGACACAGATGGTATCCAGCCTACATGTCCAGAACTTGCGAGGTTATAAGAGGATATACCTCGACTCTCGATGCATTGGACGACTTCACTGAAGATGGCGCTAAGTATTTCAGGAGGGATCCGACAAGTGATAGTGAGCGCATTGCGACGCCGATTATAGTAGCGAACAATTCTCTCGTAACCTTTGATTTGGACTTGAATATATGCATCGGCTACGCATCTGCTGGCTGCAGATGAAAATGGGCCTTCGGCCTGGGGGTCCGAGAATTCACAGAAATCTACGTCTGTTGGCGATCAATACCTATTTCTCAGTGGCTGATTGATAAGCCTACCTTGCATGTTATACAAAACCACAACCGATTGCTGCGAGTGGTCACTCTCCACGTTTGTTTCTGATAGTTTCTGATTACTCAAGAGGTAAATTGATCAGATGAGATGTGGCTGTGTACTACGACTTCTTACCGACGCACAAAGCCAACACTTGTTTCGAGGGCAACAGAATCATAATAAAGCAATCCAGCCGCGAAACCGATGCGCACTGGCATTTTACTGCATACCTACGCTCCCGGTCGAGGTACGTAAAACCGCTGGCCAGTCAATGCAACTTTCCTCGCCGATTCAGAAGCAGGGGTAGAATTGCATCTGACTCAACCGGTGGTTGGTCCTCCTATGTTCTCTTCAGATACATCCACGGAAACCAATCCCGTTTATGCATCGACCCCCTTCATCGGGATAATGACGACATATCCTAATCTTGACGCCCTTGCTCACCGTACATTTAGCCGCCACAGCCGATAATAAAAAAGAAAGAATGAAGAAAACACTTTCCTTCACATTGCGCAGACAATTTTTTTTACCGGATGTTTGCCTTCCCTTTCTCTCTCGTGCTATTTGCTAGATGACTTTTGATCTTCCTTTTGCTCTCTTGCTCCTCCCCATATGGACAGGCAACCTTTCATTTGCTTTCTTGCTTTTGATATTACATGACAGACAATCCTTTTCTTTCTTCTTTTCTTCCCCCTCTTACACGGACAGACATTCATTCTTACCGTGCCAACTTCTCATAAAATGCTAGGGACCTTCCACAACAACGTTCCTTCTCCAGGTGAGTGACTGCAATGTCTAATGGAGGGACCTTCCTCTGACTTGACTTCTTAAACAGATAGAGCGTGACCTCGAGCTCATTATATTGTGATCCACTCACCACTACCCTTTACTGTATTACACATGCAGTAGCCGTGGAATTGTCATGAAAAAAAATAAACAGAACTCGGGACCAGCCACCAAAGCCGTCCTGAACAAAGCGCGGTATACCCGCTACTCTCGCCTAGTTATTGACAAAATCTTCATACCCTGAATCATCAACAGAATACACAAAGCCTTCATCATCAGGATCATAATTCAATATTCATCACCCGGTGGATGACATCTTCTAGGCGCTTGAGTTTGAGGCGATCAATTCCAGTGCATTTCTCTAGTGTGAGGGAGTCAAGAGGCAGTCCAGCCTTTTTTCGGAGCTCGAAACAGGATACCATCGATTCCACGACACTGACGGACGGAATCGATGCGCTATCTAAAAAGCAGCATCTAACCATCCTTAGGTTCCGCAAAGCTGGAAAGGTCATGCAAACAGGCTGAGCATCATCCGTCGATTTTTGAGTCAGAAGGTGATGAAGCACTTCGAGAAATTGGTGCGGGAACGCCTGTACACGGAGATCGCGTAGTTTAGGAAGATTGGCGAAGAATATCCATGAATCCTGTTCCAGATAATCAGATACTTCGAGCGATATCAATTGGTCCAGGTAGAGGGACTGGCAAATAAGTCCCGGTTGGCAAATTCTGGTCTTTAAGAAACCCAAGAAAATTGTTGGTTTGTCATGGAACGATGGTATGTGTGTTGTATCCTTGGACTTCCAGCATAGAACGCAACAACTACTGAAACTGAGAGAGAAGATCAAACCATCTATGCCGTTGTCGACCTTTTCTGCCAGTGCCTGCGCGAGAGGACTCGATATTTGTTCTCGATCTTGTACGCTGAGATGTATTGAACGGGCATTCTGTGAGAATACGATGTGGTTTAAAAGCGCGCAGTAGGAGATGTCGCCTACAAGCTCGATCCGTTCAAGGTGTCTCAGGGTTACCGGGTCAATACCATGTAGCATGGATGAGTCACCAAGACCGGGATCTTGGTAATTCTTCTCAATTTTGAGAGACTCAAGGTGGGAAGTCTGTCGCAGTATAGTCAGAAGCTGGCACAATGATGGATTTGTTTCTCGAGGGAAATTCGACAACTCAAGTGAGCGAAGATTTCCAAAGTCAATAAGCACCGGATCCCAGCCTATCCCGCAGTATTCTAACAGGAGATGCCGTAGTGATGGCTTGGCGAAGAATCCGTAAGGAAGCTCTTTGTTTTTAGATTTGCAGAGCATCTTGACTTCGAGTCGTTCCATCAGAGGTGCTGGCTGATCAAGTAATGAGAGAATGCTGATAGATTCGCTACTGATCCAACCATGCTGCAAGGGGACATCAAAGGCCGACAACGAGTAAAGCGTGAAGCTTTTGATTCGTGATAGATCAAAACGGAGAATTTCTGTTACAATCTTGAATGAACGATGTACACGTTCCTCCTTTATGACCCTCATTGGTCCTCTGTATGTGATCGTCAAGGGCGCCGATTTAGAACGACGAACCATTTCTTCAGCCCATGTTAGGTTGTTGAGCACTATGTCTGACCACAGCTCGGGATCATTCAATGCCACTTCGCGCCAGTGCCTGCACACATGAGACACAGATGGTATCCATTTTATGTTTGCGAAAGTATAATACGCGCCTCCCTCGGTGTATCGGGCGACTTTGCTGAAGATGGTGCTCAGTATTTCAGGAGTGATTCGACAAGTGATAGTGAGCGCATTGTGACACTGAATGTCTCTGATTTGGCCTTGAATATATGCGTCGGCTACGCATCTACTGGCTGCAGTTGAGAATGGGCGTTCAGTCTGAGGATCCGAGGATTTACAGAAATTTGCGTCTGTTGGCAATGGATACCTCAGCGTTGTCAATCGTTATCGGTTAATGGAGTATACCTTGCATGTTACAATTCAGTGATGGCTGCAAGTGGTCACTGTTCCACGTTTAGTGTCGATATCCCGATTCTTCAACAGGAAGATCGATTAGGGTGAGATTACGGTCGTGTCACCCACAAATTGTCACCCCCTGGCAACCTTCATCTGAATTACAAATGCGCACTTTGATCACAACTAACAGCTGTATATGACTAGATCAAAATGATCTCTTGAAATTGAACAACACACCCTCAAGGAGAAGGATCGAATCCAAGAATCGCCCCACTTTTTGTTCTTTCACCTTCACAGCGATTTGCGGAGTCGAACTCCAACCGGCACAACCCTCAAGTTGGGAGATTCATTCCACCACCTAAACAGCCATTCAGAACTGTTCCAACTAGCACAATACCACGAGTAGGTGAACTTTGTTTTCTCTATATATCCCTCGACTCTAAACTAAAATTCTTGGGTCGGCATCAAGACGAACGCGGTGATATGACCGCTTGAGCAGACAGGAATGCTTCTTTCACAAGGATTCATGATTGGTAATATAAATCCAATCCGAAATATGGTATGAACGCGGGTGCAGATCACTCTAAGTGACGGATGAATCGACATGGATTCATCTCACGTCTTCGCCTTCTGGTCAACATCCTACGACTAGACTCGGACCCGGAAACACAATTTGTAAAATTGCTCCTGTCAGACTCCCTCCAGAAATCGATCGCTCGGTGAGGGTAGAAGACGTTGAAGGGTCAAGCAATACCTCCTCCAAAGAAAATTCATTTGACCAAGGGATGCAGAGATAAACCAGATATTACCGACCTTCTCAAAGTCAAAACTTATATCGAACTCCTTGATCGAATGGAGGACACGTGTCTGATTTTCCTGAAAGATTATTTTTTTTTTCTTCTTGCTTTATCACTGCCTGTACCGGTTTATTTCCGTTATGGAAAGGTTCACTCTGCATAACGGGTCACAGTGTTTGTTCTAATGGGACAGGTAGTCAAACTGGTTCGTCGAGTGCAATTCCGATGTGTTCCATTAAACGTTACACCGCCGAGCCTTTTTTCACCCATCAAACAATAGGACTTGTAATTGGAATATTCCAATGTCGTCCTCATCCTGCATTCTCACGTATTGTCCATTGCGGCCCCTTAGTAGCAAACAATCGTTCTTTGTGACTTGGGAGACGTTAAGGGTGCAACGCAGCTCGGGAACCACAAGGATCTGAAAAAAACAACACCTCACAAACGCTAGAAAATCGGAGTGCGATAGGTTTGGATTTCCTCTTGATGGATGACATTTGGGATATCGAGGACTCCAAACAACACCGTTCTAAGAGAAGATTCATTTGGCGAAGAGATGCAGACACAAACAAGATATTACCAACCTTCTCAAGGTCAAAACTTATATTGAACTCCCTGGTCGAACGGAGAGAACGCGCGTCTCGTTTTGCCTCTATGACGACCTGAAATTGTTTTTTTTTTTTGCTTCATCGCCGCCAAGCCTCTTTTCACCACCAAACAATAGGACCTGGAACTTCCCAATGTGGTCTTCATCCCTGCACTCTCATGATATCATCCGTTGCGACCCCTGAATAGCAACCAGTTCTTTGTGACTTGGAAGACATTAAGGGTACAACAGAGCTCCGGAATCACAAGGATCTTAAAAAAAACTTTATCACGAGCGTTAGAACAGATTTGGCGCTGACTGACTTGATCGTGGGCAACATCCCGCGAAAGCCCTAGGCCTACCTGAGCATTTTGCTAGTATCGCTCGCGCTCGTTCAGCACAGGACTAGCGATCGTTCGACTATGGAAGAGGCCAAGTCGAAAATATGTACTTGATTATGAACAATTCTATTTTGATGACCGATTGACCTTTTTCTGTGAAGATGATCTGTGGTGACCTGTGGCCTTCTTTCCAGACTAAGATTCGTCTTTGCATTGTTTTTGCCAATTGATCCTCATCCGCTCGCGAGCCACCGTGTAATGGTGCTCCTGCAATGATAGTTTTCTTCTTTCTTGATCTATGTGTCCATGGACCAAAGCAAGAGAAATCGTAGGGGTCAGGACTCGCTAGGCTACGGCGGAAATTTTCCTTGGCATGTAAAATTACAGAACCTGTGTAGGATATAGACATTCGCTATGGATTCACACCTTCGACGAGCAGACCCTTCGATCAATTTAGCGAAGCAAGCGTACATCATTTCTGATCCACTCCCGCACAGCCACTGATTATTCTTATACTTATACCTGCCGTATGAATAGGTCAATCACTGATACTACGCACAACCCACGAGATAATCAAGCAGCCATAAATTTAGAAAGTTTTCGCGCCCGAAGATTCTCCAGCGAAACTTGGGAGGAAGGACTTGAATGTCAGAAGGACGAAATGCCGGACCGGACCGCAGCTCCGGACCGTGACCTCAGGACTATAAGAACGAAGATCACTTCGAATCGCATCCTCCGCCCATACCACCACCAACATGTCTTTCGGAAAGCATATTACCCTCTCCAACGGTGCAAAACTCCCCCAGATCGGCTTGGGGACGTGGCTCTCCGCACCCAAGGAGGTCGAGCATGCTGTATATCCCTTCCTTCACCTTTGAGTTGGAGCTTGCATCTGATAACAACGGGCATATAGGTTGAAATTGCAGTTAGGAACGGGTACCGTCACCTCGACCTCGCGATGATCTATGAGAACCAGGACGAGGTTGGGGCTGCACTGAAGAAGGTCATTCCCTCTGTCGTGAAGCGGGAAGATCTCTTCATCACTTCGAAATTGTGGAATTCGGCACACCAACCTGATCAAGTCGAGAAGGAGCTCGATGAGACGCTGATGCAGCTGGGCATTGAGTATCTTGATTTGTACCGTGCGTTTGGGTTTTCTGGTTTAGTTTCTGTTGCATGACGACGATGGTTGAAAAGTCATTCACTGGCCCGTCGCGTTCCCGCCTGGTAATGGCCTTAACCCTCCTCATCCCGCTAAGGCGGGCGAATTAGCCGTTGACACGCAGACGACTCTTGCGGACACCTGGAAAGCCATGATCGCCCTGCCGAAATCAAAGGTACGTCATCATCCGTCATACACCAAATCGCGCCAACGTGACAGCTTGTTTCTTAGGTCCGCGCGATCGGAGTGTCCAACTTTACAATCGAACAAATTCAAGGCATTATCGATGCCACTGGTGTTGTTCCTGTACGTTGATCTTGAAAGGATGACTTGTCTGTTGTTAGTCTGACACATTATGCATCATAGGCAGCAAATCAAATTGAGGCTCACCCTCTTCTTCCTCAAGATGAACTCGTGGCGTACTGCAAGGAGAAGAACATTCATATCACTGCATATAGTCCGCTTGGTCACAACCGTTAGCACTTCCTGTTACCTGACATCCATATACGACCTAATGTACCGCATATACCAACAGTGATTGGAAAGCCCCAGCTGACGGAGAATCCGGTCGTGTTGGAGGTCGCGAAGAAGCTCAATGCAACGCCGGCGCAGGTCCTCGTCGCGTGGGGCGTGTATCGCGGGTATTCGGTTATCCCCAAGAGCGTCAAGCAGGATCGCATCATCTCGAACTTCAAGCAGGTTGAGCTGAGTAAAGAGGACTATGAAAAGATCAGTTCACTCGGACATAACAATTATACTCGGTATGTCGATGGTTTTTCCCGAATAAAGGAAGGGCTTAGATGACGGTATTGTGCTGTAGATTCAATATCCCGTTCACGTATAAGCCCAAGTGGGACGTCAATATCTTCGATGAGCCTATCGAAAAGCAGGCGACATTCAGGGCGAACAGTAAAATCCAGTGATTGTGTCCTCGAGTCAGATAGGTAAAGCTGTAATTGAAACGAACATAAATATTGTACAAAAGTTATTTGTCACGTTATGGAAATGTTGCCATTGCAAAAATTTTGAAGTTGCCGAGAGTTTTCCGTGCGTGATCGCGTACCTGGTCCGTGCGCAACACCGTCGACCATATAAACCCGACCTCGACACCTCCACACCTCATACTTACCTTGATGGCACAAGCCCCTTCACGTATCCGGGTTTGTGGGCCATGGAGACTCCCCATAGCACGGCGACCCTGTCCATACAGGGAGTGTCTGCGGCTTGTATGGGCTTCGGCTCATGCACCGTCTCAATATTTTCCTGTCCTGCTCCGGCCACTCTGGCTGGGCAGGCGCTTTTTTTTTCGCTTTTTCGCGGTCCTAACCCTAACCCCAGTGTGTGTAACAGTTACTAAAAGTGGTAGTCTTCATATAATAATTCGGAGTTGTCGGAGTTGTCATCGACTCGGAGATTACCAACCTTCCAGCTGTTTTCAAATTGATAGGCATGACCCAACTTTGATCGCTTCGGCCGAATATTACTATTTTTAGTCAACTCGTGACTTCGTTGAATCTACCTTTTATTCTCGACGTCTTAAAAGTTTCTTGCCATACCATGGTGTTGAGGAATCGACATACAAGCCATCGGCAGACTTCCCTTTTTGGGAATACCTCTGGATTATGGCTTGCTCAGACACACCTTTAGCCGATCCGGTATTTGCTAGTCTTTGTTTCTTTTTCTATATCATTTTCGTGTAGACAAATCATACCCTCAGTCGACTTACATTCTGGAGAGTGACTGAGGGTAAGTTCTTTACCTACATACCTATTCGACATTTTCACTTAATACTACCTGTAGACATCACTGTATTTCTACAGGTAATATTATAAAGTCGACTTACATTCTGGAGAGTGACTGAGGACATCACTGTATTTCTACACATGGCAAATCAATATCACTATTCACTGGAATGGGCATGTTACCGATTGCCTGAAACTATGCCTCAGAGAACAAGGACAGGTGATAGAAAATTTGACTGCAATTAAAAATGGTGATGTTTGGCCGAAGCGATCAAGGTTGGGTCAAATGTCAGAATTTGGAACCTGCCTATCTATTTCAAAACGGTTGTCATCAGTAATTTCTGGCTTTGATCAGCAGAGAAACTGTCGATGATTAGGAAATGAAATGATTTTCTGCGAAACCAACATTGAAGGAACTAATGAACTAATCACATTATATATGACATCAAAACCGCTAGTCATCATCAAATTAGTTGTCCAGGTTTCAATCCCAGTTTCCACTCGAGTTCACCGCAATGTTATTACCCTGCTGTAAGTTCTGAACCATGGACTAGTAGAACTTGGCACCAGCTCTTGACATGCCTTTCCCTACCTTGGCAAACCTAATGTTCAATAAATGGATTCTGAACACTATTCTTCAATGAATGGTTATAATGTAATATCTCAGGGCAGACCCTGGTAGGCAACCTTATTGAATAAGTTAGAATGTAATGTAGGATGATCACTATGTGATTCAAACACACACCTCATGGCATACCATGGTAGTGGTAGGCAATGGAAGTATGTCAAGGACAGTACAAAATAAAATTGTCAGTATTAGATAATGGAAGAACGTAGAAAGAAAGTGATTGGGAAGAGCGAAAGATGAGTGCAAGGATCAAATCCTCGACAAGTATTGTCAGCATTGAGAGTGGTTCACCAATACTTATTCTCAAGTTTCAAGCTTCAGAAAGAGGCCATCATACTTCTTGACAACCTTTAATTGCAACAATAAGTTTGACTCGATGTAGGAGCTGAGTGAGGTGAATCCAATTCATAGAGTCAGTGTGAATCGGGAAATTTACCGTCACTGTTGGCACCAAAAACCTGAGAAAGAAACATGTTGTGCCAATTTCTGATGTCACAGTAAAAAGTTGGCCAAGAAACAGATAACAGTTTCCTTCAAACCTTTCTCCAGAAACAGGTTCTGGGCCCAGCAGTGAGTAGTTCAAGATCTTGTTCAGAGTCTAAAAGGTCCAACACACCTATCTAAGTCAACCATTGATTTCCCGTCTCACACAGCAGAATTAGGCCAATGATTGATTTCGCACGCAAAGTTTCACGTTATTCAATTTGACTGTATCGAGGTTATAGAACAATTTGCTTTATTAGCGGCTGGACAGAACTAGACTGTAGAGAGATCATACATGCAAGATAAGAGAGATAGAGGATATACATTTAGATGGACGAGAGGAGAGAAGAACCCGCAAAAGAATGACAAAATTCAGAAGAGAGCACAGCTATACGATAAAGCAAGCATGTCAAAGATCGCACACACAGCAGAAACAAGATTAGTCCCAAAGATAGTTAACGGCACTTAACTAAACGGCGGTCCGTCCAAGGGGGCCAAGAAACTCGCCAACGCCCAGCCCACATCCCTCGCCCCGTCTCTACACAGCAGCAAACAATCTTCACCGTCATCCACATGGAGCGGCAACTTCGAATGTATACTCGGATGCCCGGCCTCATGGAGCACCTCGTACAGGTCCCCTTCAATGAGCGTAAAGAACGGAAAGCTGAAATACGACACGGGCACGGGCGGTCGACATTCATGCGCAACACGGCATACATATTTAGCGGGTTTCGCGAACCAGCTATCGCGGTTCGTGTTCGTGTGACTCCGTTGTTGATATTGATATTGAGCTGAGGGTGGAGGCGGAGCATCTGGATCCTCGATGAAGACTTGGGCGGATTTAGACGCCGAACGCCGGCGGTAGTGTCCTCCAGGTCGGAGTGTATCGGTGAATTTCCTGCGGATACTCGTCGTGCGTGAAGTCCGACCTCTGTCTTCGTCCAACAGAGGCTCTTCCCCGACAGTGTGCCTCGACGATGATGCGGTGTGATGCGAGGTAGAGCGGTCTTGGTTGGAAAGAGGCATGCTCTTCGTTCGAGGTAATGGAGGGTGCTGTACGGCGAACTGCTCGCGGCCGGGAGATTTGCCTCGTGGTGAAGGCAATGCCGCGACGAAGTCCGATAATACATCACCCTTCTTCTTCGCGGGCTTCGCACTGGATGATGGTGAAATCAGGGAATTCTCGCTTCTCTTAGGCGCCTTCTGCAGGGGCGGCGGCGATGTTTCACTGAGACTAGGCCCACGAGATCGACCACGGGGTGCCAATGGCTGCGGTGCAGAAACCACTTTTTGTGATGTGTGTGCCGGCTCCAAGGCAGTGAGAGCATTCACCACGCCCAGAGCCTTCTGTTTCTGCTTGGGCTGAGACTGAAGCTCAGGGCTCGGAAGAATGGGCGAGACTACCGGAGGGGCCTCATACTTGGACAACGGTTCCTGGTACAACTTTTTGGCTTGTGTGATATTGAGGGAGGCAGTAATCTCGTTGACGTCTGTCCAACGTGACTGCCATACTGTCACTGTTTCCTCATGTCCTGCGTTCATCTCACCCTCGACTCGAAGCATATCCCACAGCTCGGCCCACCGATCACGAACATCACCCCAGAATGAGGCTTGGATGTGAGCGAGGCGGATTACAAATTGTGCTAGGCCATGATGGAGAAGGTTCAGATAGATCGGAAGTTCCGCAGCAAGTTGACCACGAAGAGCAAGGTAGTTTGACGAAGCGGCGAGGAGCTGGGGAGGAGGCCGGTTTTTAGCGGACACAGGCATCGTCATGAGATGGTAGTGAAACGGTTCCTGCTCCTCCATCGACGCAAGGAGCTTTCTCGGCTGGTTCATCGTCGTCAGCAGATGCGCAATGTCTCTCAATAATCGGTCATTAACGTCCGCGTCGAGCCGATGACAAAGTGGCACAAGTTGCTCCTCCACGACCCCCATAAACGCCTCAAACGCCTCGCTCTTCGCTTCAGGCGAGAGTCCGATCACCTTTCCGAACCCAATGGCCCACGTCCGCAATGCAAGCACCATATTTTGCATCATCTTTGCCCAATCAACGACGTTCTTCGCAAACTGCTGCGCGAACGCTTCGATGCGCTTAAGCTCCGCATGAAGACGCTCGACCTGTGCTGCTTCACCGTCTGCAGGCTTGGGGCGTGAGAGAGACTTCATCCTTGTGAGATTGACCTGAGCCGCCACCCCGACGTTCACGGGCCGTTTTTTGGCAGTCAAGACCTCTTTGACTACTTCCGCACGCCGCCGTCCCTCATTGACATTATGCGCAACCTCTTCCATCTTTTGCCGTGCCGACTTTAGGTTCTCCTTGTCTCCGTGAGAGTCAGGAGTCTCGTCTATGATGGCACAGAGGAGCAATGAGTATTTCAGGAGACGTTGGACGGGTTTGATGAGGAGCGAGGCGATATCCCATGCGTGCGAAAGGTTGGAGGCGACTGTCTGTGTGCGCTGCATGTATTCTGCAAGAGCTGGGGTTGCAGGTAGTGATTGAAGATGGCTAAGTGCTGTCGGATGTCGGTTGATATAGTACTTGTATGGTTTTTCCATTTCAGGTATCTATGGAACCTCCTGAGTTGACAGTAATGCAACACAAAGGGGGGACACACTATTTCTATGAAGAGCGCACCAACACGATCCTCACCCACTCCTCCCTCTAACGTTGAACCCAAAGCCTCTTCAATAAGATTACCAAATTGATCAGAAAATTGCGCGAGCTCTCCGATGTTGCTGAATATTATTCGAACATCTTCAGGGGTCATAGGTGGGCCATAGAGGCCTGCTGAGGAATCAGAGGCTGTTGACACCGTTCGAGAGGATGATGAGGATGATAAGGACGGAGGCGATGAGGGTATAGGAATGTTTAGTGGTACTTGTTGACCTGTACCCTTTGTCAGTGATCTAAACATCATTGACGGCCTAATGGACGCACCAAGGGCCATTGGTATATGAAACTCTCGTATCAATGCTAAATCGGAGGCATAAGCTCGTTCAGAAGAAAGAAGCTCGTGTAGAGCGTGCTGCCGTTTGGTCATGGGTGTTTGTGGGGGGTTCATCGACGATGACGACGATGAGCTGTTTTCGTTTTCGTCTTCGATGGATATTGGTGACTCTGGCGATGGGAGCAGGTTCTTGCTTTCTACTGCGTGTGAATCGTCCATGCCACCCGCGTAGCTCTGATGGTGCATTTGAAACGTAAGAGGAAGCGGCTCTTCAACAATGGAAGCAAAATCTCCTATGTCGAGTGTTGGAGGCGTTGTTGGCCTCCGGGTCCGGAAGGGCTTGGTTGTTGATTCTGTCATAGTAGAATTAATGCTGATCGATCGGCCGATAGGGCGCAATGGAGAACGGGGAGGGAGAGGAGGAGAAGATGGTTGTGGTTGGGAAGAAGAAGCATTCCTTTGTTCATTCAAGCTGAGTGTAGGTGTGCTAATCATACCCACGCGGTTAACGCGTGGCCCTTTGTGCAAACGAAAATTTGTCGTGACTGCTATGGCTGTAGCTGGCATTGATGAGAAAACTTCGAATGTTCTAGGCGCTGCAGAACAGCAATCTCCAGTCCTGCCGCAAGCACAAAGCCTCGATGGACCCTGGACCCTGGATCAGTCCGACCCATGCCGGGATAAGCTACTTGGCGAAATTAGATTACGGCACTCACTCGTCAGTATAACGTCCCTCCTCTGCTCTACCTGATCACAGAGTCTGTGAGGATCTGCATGTGCGTTCTCGCCATCGGTTTCGAGATAGTAGTCGAGTTTTATTAAATGAACTCACTGTATAAATTATGAACGTGATCGTTTAGTGTTATAGAGCGTCTTCGACTTGTATTAATCTACGAGTGACGTCTTTTGGAAGCTGGAGGTCTTCGTAGAGTCTTTGACAATCTCCACGTGCGTGAGCTATACTCTGCACAAGGACCTGTCAGAATCTAGTCTCTCTAGAGAAAACAAGGGTGTCAAACTGACCACGAACGCTAACCAGGCCAACCAATGTCGATCTGGTCTCTAAGGACTGCTAGGCGGTACGTCTTGTGTCGAAGCCGATCAAGATCGAGCCAAAGCGGAGCACAAAGGTTGTCAGGGCGTAAAGAAGGCTTCCCAAGCTGTCGCCCGCGGCGAGAGAAACGTCTCTCTCTGTGATGATGGGAGAGCAAACCCGTACACAGCTTCCTCATACAAGCACATGTTATCATTCCAAGTTTAACCTCCTCGATCGCAAGAACGGTCATGTGTTCCCATAACCGGCGCACACGGTCGTCCGGTTCTCTTCGCCACTTGCGACAACCCCTCAACCATGTCGTATTAGGCATCAATGCTTGTCAGGGCCCACCATCCTACTCTTCAGTTGCTGCAATATCCTTTTTCATCTAACAAAATAATCTTTCCAGCCCGGTTTGTGGTAAACAGATAGGTCTCCAGACTTGCTCCGAATGGTGGACTAATCAAATGACCCACTGTCACCTACATTACCCGAAAAGCTCCACGGTTCTAGCGCTTAATCACACGCGCGGAAATGAACAGCTTATGGTACGCCGTGATGCACCAAACGGGCACAAGTTTTTCCGTGAAATTAGGGCGCTTCCACTGTGGTATCAGATTGTACAAATATAAAAAAATATAATAACACATTTCGATCATTATAACTGCCAAAAATCGCTACGCCATTTCCTCCATCACAATTGCATAGGCCTCTTCTGCATTGAGCTTGCGCTCATAAGTCCGCCGACCTTCATGTAACACGAGACTTAGCGCCGAAAGTGATAAGATCACAGACAAATCAGTAGGACTCAGCGCCGCTGTCTGAAATATCCGTTGCATGAATGGTACATAGACGAGCGCGAGCTGCGTCAGCGCCGACATTGATACTGTGCCTACCAGCATCTTGTTCTGGAATAAGCCGCATCCGAGCCCGCGATTCTGTACTGCCGATACAAGGTCCAGGAAAACAAAGCATGTAAATGTCTGATTGAAACAATGAACAAAGTTGTCAGTTTCAGTCATATAGACAGGGACGATGATAGATAAAAACTCAGACGGACTGAGAATGGGCATTCGGCCATTGTATAAATTAACGAACACCGTAAATCACGGATATCACCCCGTTTCGGAGTAACAGACCAAAAAAGAAAGAAAGAAAAAGTGCTAACTGACTCACCATGGTCTGTTCCCGCCGTGACATATGGTCATCATCCAGAGCGAACACGTAAACGAACAGTGTCCCAACGACAATAATTGAAGCAGAGAACAGAACGCGCGAAAGCAGCCGCCTCGTAATAATCGGAGCATTCTTCTTGCGTGGTGGACGCCTCATGATGGCTGGATCCACGGGGTCAACGCCGAGACTTTGACTGGGAGGGCCTAGGAATGCGAGTGAGCTTAATCTTCAAGCCCAAGGACTCGCCGCGGAGTAGAGAGAAAAGAAACGCACCGTCCATGAGAATGTTAATGAAGAGGATTTGCATGGCGTTTAGGGGGTTGCTGAGTCCGAGCATCGTGCTGAGTGTAATCAGCGTTAGTGCGGCAGCAGCCGTGCTTAACTGGAACGACAGGAAGTTTTGGATGTTATGAAAGATCGATTTGCCTATTATCCGAGGAGCAAAAGAATCATCAGCATACATCCATACAACAAGATGCGCCCAAGACAGTACTCGCCTTCTTCAACCGCAGGAAGGATAGTGCTAAAGTTATCATCGACCAAAATCACATCCGCAGCCTCCTTCGCGACATCTGTGCCGCTTTTACCCATCGACACACCAATATCAGCCATCTTCAGCGCAGGCGCATCGTTCACTGTCCAACACCAGGCATCAATATCCTCCTACTTCAAATGCACAGGGGAAAACCACAGTGACGCACCTCCATCACCCGTCATAGCCACCACCTGACCTCTCGCCTGGAACGCCTCAACAATCGCCATCTTATGCCTCGGCGTCGTCCTCGCAAACACACTAACACTCCCGACCCTCTCCTTCAACTGCGCCTTCGTCATCTGATCAATCGCCTTTCCCGTAAGACAGCTCGACGACCCCGCCTCGCCACGCCCAACACGCATCCCGAGCTTCTGCGCGATCGACAGCGCAGTCTGCTCAGAGTCACCCGTGATCATCACCACCTGCACTCCACCGCTCTGTAGAAGCGCGATGGAGTCCGCGACTCCCTTCCGTGGGGGGTCAAGCATCGCTTGGAAGCCCGCGAAGACGAGATTCGATTTCTCCGGGGGCCCGCTCGAGGTGGGCGATGTCCCGCGCGAGGTGGTCGTCCGTGAGGGAGGCCGCTCGTCGACGCCGCCGAAACCGTATGCCATAGCGAGCACACGTAGCCCCCGCGTGGCTGTCGCTTGCGCCTTGTTGAGTATCACGTTGCGCGTGTTCGCGTCGAGTGCGGGGGTGGATTCGTCGTTGACATAGTAGAATTTGCACCGATCGAGGATGGCTTCGATGGTGCCTTTGATATAGTACATCTCCCTCCCCACGCCATTGACATTAAGCGAGCCGACGGGAGAATTTCCAGCAGTTTCACGGTGGTACCCAGATACGGCCATGTATTTCTGTTCTGAGTTAAAGGGCCGTTCGTATACGCGTTCAAAATGCTATTGGAAGTTTTTTTGCAGCTGTTGAGAGTGTAAGAAGGAAAACTGTACCTGTCGGCGGTCTGGAAGCCCAAATACCCCCAGAACGTTGAGAAGAGCGACATCCGTCGACTGTCCCACAAAGTGCCCGTCTTCATTGCGAACTAGCGAGGCGTTGTTGCAGATTGCACCGATGTCCAGAGTCTTCCTAAGCGCAGGCGAAATTGGCGCTGCATATGTCGCAGAGTTAGGATCAAGAGCAATTGTCTCATCGACGGTATAAGCCTCTGTCACCGTCTGATCATTTTTCGTCAGCGTTCCTGATGACCATTCAGATTTCCTCACAGCACAAGACATAAACACCACACCTGTTTTATCAGAACATATGACCGACACTGACCCGAGCGATTCAACGGAATGCAACTTTTTAACAATTGCTTTCCGTTTCGCCATACGCAAAACACCGAGCGCGAGAGTGACTGTCGTCACTATCGGTAAACCTTCAGGAATAGCCGCGACAGCCAATGAAACTAACGATCCAATAGCCAATGAGCGAAAGGTCACAAACTAGACATGTCTCCGTACCTCCAATGGTAAACATCTCCAACCACGACCGGCGCTGAAGTACCCCTATCAGACATATGATGCCAATGACACCAAAGGACAGGAAGGAGAGCTTCTTCGCTAGTTCGTCCATACTGAGCTGCAGAGGCGTACGCTTCTCCTCGACCTGAATCACACTATGAGAGGCATACTCAAACCAATCTTGTTATTCCCACATACATCCTGCATCATGGAAAAGATCACCCCGAATTCAGTAGCAGCTCCCGTTGCTATGACCACTCCAGAACCACGGCCTAGGATATAAATAAAGCCATGAATGAACGAACGTCGAAATACTTCTAATTCTGATGACATACCATTTCTCACCAATGTTCCCATATACGCGATACACGTCCGATCGGCGAGTGCAACAGGGTCACTCGTTGCGCGTCCCTGGGAAACATCATACTGGCACGTCTCCTCATCCTTTCTCCGTGCTTCCGTCTCTCCCGTCAAGCTGCTCTCGTCAATCTCTAAATCTATTGAAGACACGATACGTATGTCGGCGGGTACACGGTCACCGGTAGAAAATGTGACGATATCACCAGGGACGAGCTCGTTTGCGAGGACGTGTTTCGTTTCGCCTTCGCGTATGACATGACAGTGATGCGGGACTAGTTTGTTGAGTGCTTCTAGTGACTTTTCTGAACGTCTTTCTTGAATGAATCCAACTTGGGACACGTCAAGAGGAGAATAGAACCAGATGTGAAAACATTGCTTACCCGTTAATACAATTAAAACAGCTACAGTGATGCTAACTGCATCATCTATATTACCCATGATCGCGCTGACAGACGCGCTTCCACAAAGCAGGAGAATCAAAGGACTTTCATAGATAGTTTTTGCGAATTTCAAGAGAAGAGGTTCCGGGGTAGATACTGAGAATTCATTGTACCCGTGTGTAGCGTGAAGATTCGGAATGTCCCGTTGTAAGAGTCCGTTTTCCGCAGATGTACGAAAGTATGCGATGGTATCCTTGAGAAGAATGAGCTCCATTCCGGATTATCCTAAATGAGAATCAAGTACGCACTTGAACAGAGGTATGCGCAAATTGAGCAGAAGCGGTTACAGTTGGTGTGTCTCCTCGTGCAGGTGGTGTAGCGCGTCCGTTCTCCACTAGAGGCTCGTAATCAGGCCGACGGCCAGTCACGGAGGCAACCAGCCTCGACCAGAGAGTTTGTGCCTCGGCATTGACCGCTTGTGCGATATGAGTGGGCGATGTAAGAGCTGCAGCTTCCGAAGGATGTCTACGCAAGGTAGTGCTGTATGCAAAGTGGGCTTCGGCGTCTGGAATCGACCGTAGCCGCCCACCAGTGTCGGCAGACAGCAACGGGAAGTACGCCGATGCAGGTGGCGACGGGCTCCTTGCGGCCTGGTACCGGTGAGCTGCAGAAGAGCTGGCAGCTCTTGAATCGACTGGCAACAAGGACGACACCCGCTTTTTGCGTTCGCCCATCCCAGATGAGACCGCTCGTGGTATCATTTCGCGTGACAGCGTCCAGAGGGTCCTAACCCGAGTCGAAGATGCTTGTTCGACTGCTCGTCGTCGTGCCGCGCTCTACTATGGAGCCAGCCGCTGCGATTGAAAACTCGGAGATCGACACGTTGTGGTTTGCTCACTGCCTTACTTCCGAAAGCACGTTACATCAACCCCATTTGTTGCCGAACACTCACGCTCAGAACAAAAGTCTAAAGCAACAGCCTTTAGAGACTTCAAATGACAAAACTGATTCCGGCAATGAGTATGGATAGAATCGTCTACTCATGGAGGAAGCTGCCTCTCCAGAAAACAAAATTTTGTGGACACACCCGGAATTGAACCGGGCACCGCCCGCAGACAGCACAATGCTAAGCGGGCGTGATAACCAACTACACCATGTGCCCATTACTTACGTAGTCGCTGTTAAAACTTCAGCCGCTCGTATCTCTTGTGAGTTTGGAGAGGGGAGAAGGGTCACATAGATCATTACAAACCCTCCGATGAAAGAGGTACGGAGAGATAGATTTAGCTTGATCAAGGAAGAGAAATCGTTGACTGTTCAAATTCCTCTTTTACACTGCACTTCTCTTGTCTCATACAGAGCCGCAGGGTAAAACCATTGAAGGCGCGACCAAAAAGGGTGATGCCGTTTCTGACAGGCCTTCGGGAAAAGCAATGATCAACAGTAGCGGATCAGATGGAAAGATGAGGCGCCGCAAATGGCAACCGTAGTTCCGGCCCACAACAGCTGCTTGAACGCGGAGAACGACAAATCGAGCTATACACGCCACAGGAATTAGGGTCCTCGATCAAATCTCCGCTTCAGGAGCGCCACATGAAATGTCCGAGAGGCTGTCCCCCGCACCGAACAACCATATATGCTGCCCGACGAGAGATCTAACTTCTACATAATCTACTTCCACTCCACCTTTTCCTTCCTAGAGAATAAGGTTCTGGTCATCACTTGCACCACTCTCTGGAAGTAACGATCCGCTCTCTCTGTTGCTATATAGTTCTTTGGGCATTTAAAGACTTTCACTGGCGATGAAGACTACTCTCAGATGGTCTGGCTTCAGAGCTCTGTCACTTTACGTGGCGCTTTGTTTCTCGTCAATGGACCGAACGCTTCATACACGTCTGCAAGGTCCGTCGTCACCTTTGTAACTATCCCAGTCTCTTACGAAGAAGAAAAAAACCAGTCCCACATGGGCATCCTTAGTCCTCTTCACAATTCTTGTACTTTTTATAACACACCGTCTGGTGTCTCGCCATCTTGAGAGGCCTTCAATCCATCAAACTGTTCCAGCATTACACCGTCTACTGAATCCTCCAAATGCAAATGCCCATGATCTCCTTACCTCTCGCTCCCTCCCAAATCAAAGACTGATCAAAGCTTTCGCTTTAACAAACACTTTCGTCTCTTGTGACATTGGCGTTCATACAGCCTTCGTCGCTCGCGCTACGTCTCTCATCAAAGCTGCGACAGAGCGTGGATGGACCCACTTCCAGAACATTGTCGTCGATTCCGTAGAAGAAGCGCTACCTCGTGACGCTGAAAAAGATTTCGACGTGTTTGTTCAAGACGTGACGATGCGTGTTGCTCTTGTCGCAATACTAGATATCGATGTATCTGTGAAGGAACTCGACTCAGAGGGCATCCGTGTCGTCTCTAAGCTCATCACGAAACTGTGGTCACTCTCAAAACAGCCTAAGCCGGTTCCTGCAGAACTCCTTCCCCGGCTCAACTACCATCTACGCCGCCTCATCCCTGACGAAAAACAATATCCAAACCCTCTTGATTTTGTCATTCCAGTCTGGGAAACAATGTGGCGTGTCGTTGCTACTTCCGTGGCTTATGCGCAAAACTCCTCGTATGCGAGCAGCATATTCTCAAAACTCCATAGTTCCCCAACAATGGGACAGTTTCGCCACTTTGATGGCACCCAGCCTTCAGTAGAGTGGTTCATAACTGAAGTCATGCGCCTCCACCCTCCCTCACAACGTATCAGTCGCGCTCCCCAATCCATCCGTTCCCCGCCTTTCTTCCTCTCAATCTCAACAAACTCGCCGCGAAGCTTTTCGGCCCACTCCTTCGTCGTGAGTGTGCAGATATAGGAAGTGTTCTCAAGTGCAAGCGTATCTGGGGAGCAGATGCAGCCGCATTTGAACCCTTGAGATTCCACTGTAGTCGAGTGACGCGGGAACAAGAGGGGATCAAATCGTTACCTTTTGGTTATGGTCGGTTAAAATGTGTGGCGGCCGGATGGGCTCCTATGGCGGCAGGTATCCTCTCAGCAGCCATCCTCCAGCGCGTACGAGCAGGATCGGGTTATCGTCTTGTGGAAGCAAAGTGTATTGGAGGGCGAGAGGGATGGAGCGGATGGGTGATATGTACTCAGTTGTAGCTAGCTCATCAAGATCTTGAAACCCTATGTAAACTCCGGATGCAGTGACATGTATTTGAAGCTGAACTTGGAGCTTTTTTCGCTGGGCAGAGCACTCATTCGAGTAAGACACATGGATTTGTTTTAGATTATACAGCCTTTTTCTTTGATATGTCTTCTTCTAGCAGACATCAAAGCGCACATTCTCTCTGCAATTTCCTCAGATTTGCAGTAGCCTGTTACCGAGGAAACAAACAAGGCTTGAGTGGGATGCCAGTACGGCAAAGGAAGATGATCAAGCTGAAGCCTAACACGGAGTCCGGCTGGCGTTACCCCCGAAGGTTATTGGAGACAGCCCGGTACGCATGGCCCGAGAATGCCTCTGAACGTCAGGCTGCATGATCGAAGACGGAGATCATCGGAAACGAGAGTGGAGTTCTAAGGAGGAGATACACACTGGTTTAAAGTGGACTTCTGGTGCGCATGATGTAACAGGTTGCGTCACATGACATATCAGCAGAAGGGTGAAACTGCTTCTGGGACTGATATCTGATGTTCTCAAGAGCCCGCATGTCGTGGAACAGTCGATGGGACTTACTGTGGTCGCATCAACATGTATTTGCCGGCCGGGTCCCGGTTACTTCGCTTTCCCGACTTCTTGATTTCATGTTCTGAGCTTCGCTTTGGCAGATATAATTTTCGTCATTTTCCCGCGTGAACTTTTCATTCCATTCACACAAGAAGGGAGAAAACCAGGCTTGAAGGAAGATAGGGGACGCGCTACAATGAAACTGTCTCACGCAAATGACGGCCATGGGTGGTGTTCGGATTATTATATTTACGGGCCGAGTTACTCCCTACTGACCACGCTTGTAAGAACGACGGTGAGTCAGTAGTGTATCGTGACCGCTCGCAATTGGCAACAGATGAAGACTACAGCAAAGATCAAAAGAATTCATCTCTCCACGCCACAACGATTGAGGCGATTGAGGTCGAGAACCATTTGAGGAAATAAGAGGGCTCGGAGGCGTCGGAAAGGTTGAATCTAGACAAAGAAAGGCTATGTAAGCTTAGAAAAATCGAGAACGCGAGAAGTTTATACAGAAGACTGATAGATAGACCGCATGATGGCCCTCCCAGTTACTTAAATTCGAAGGCGACTGGACAGCAAGAAGGAGTCTAAACATGGAGAGTATTGAGGCGGCCGTAGCAGAAGCTCTTCCTTCTGCTTCAAACGGAGTTCACTTTGACAGATTTCACCATGTTCGTCGCCATATGCCCGTATGTACTCTTCAATGATAACAAGCCAGTTGTGTTTAAATTTGGACATAACTCTAATTTCTGGATTCTGTGATGGTGACGTGCTGTAACATCAAATTCAGACGATTTGCCGCTCCGAGTTCCTTCAACCCTTGAGAATTGCTCAACGCTCTTTGACTTGATGTGCCTCTAAACACGGAGAATCTCTCAACTCTCGAGACAACAGCCGGTGTATCCGAATCTCGATCAATACTTCGGCTGTTTCGTCTTCACGAGTTGACAAGGACTTTGCCAAGAAGCCTATGTTTTTCGTCATCGGACCGTGAATGAACGAGTATGGTTTGCCATTGTCTTTCAGTAGCAGGTGAGAGACCATTCATCTCATATGTGCTCGCCGTCTGATTGCTTAATAGTGCTCCTCCGGGCATTTGTCCAGCCTTTCATCTAGATTTGTTGTCGTAAATCAGTTCTCTTCCGTCACTATGCATCATTCGTTATCTATTCTTTTCCCAGAGAAGGCTATCTATATCCCTTGGTTTCGAAAACAACACATCTGGCGCAATGTTTGGGCTCATCGGAGCTATCTTCCTATCTTTCGTCAGTGGCGGTTGCTTGGGCATGGTTACCTCTACACAACGATTACTATTACTCGTCTATGATCATACCGGTCCTCATTAAGCTCTCCTTCCAGAAACGAAGTGTCTTATCATCGATTCAGATACTACAGTTCGGAAGAATGTTTATTTCCTCCATTGCAAGATTGCGATGCTATAAAGCATAGCGGGTGTCTACTGGGCTATCCAGTCTACCCTGCAATGGTTGTGCTTCTTCGAAGCCTGGTCTTGTCTGCTTCTTGTGGATTCGTCGCCTTCCGTGGTGTCCTGGGCCTTGTCTTTGGGCCCATTGGTACGAACTCACCTGCACCCGCCGGAGGTTATATCGCAAATGATGCGCCCCCTAATGCTTTCTTCCAAGACTTCTCTCCTCCGTTCCCCACGAATGATTGGTGGGTTGGTTTCGGTGCTGGTGACGGCAACGCGTGAGTGTATCATGGTTCAATGATAAGATTTATTTCTTGATTTTCTTGCACGTAGTTTTGTTGCTGGCCCATTCCCTTATCAGAGCCATTTGGGGGCCACTGGACTGCAATTTGGTGTATCAACCTCTCGAAACTTCGATGGAGTGTCTATCCGTCAACCAACCCAGACTGACTGGTCCGTTGGATTTGTCGAACACGATGGTAACGTTTTGAATCGTAAGGCGTTGTCTTGGGTGAGATTTAGTGTCGACTTCTTCCCATAAGCAAACTAATTGATCTTTAAGGACTCTCAAACCGTCACGGTACAATATCTTACGGGTTCAAGCACGATGACAAGTTACCTCGTCCCAGGATCTCCGTACCTCACTTTTTCATACTCTGGAGCGACACCGAAACTCGATAGTGCCAACGGCGCTATCACATCTTTTGCTAGCAATACACTCAACAGTGGTACTAGTGGTAAGCCAAGATTTCAGATAATTATTGAGTGACATTCAAGGAATCCATAGTTACCGTCACCAGCACCTCGTTTCAAGTTGAGAATAGTGCTGGCACCTACGTCATATATTCCTTATCTGGTGAACTGACTCTGACGGCTAATTATGATGGAAGGATTGTCGCTGCAACACAGTTCAATGGTGTGCTGCGAATGGTGAAGCTGGACTCACCTTCCCATAAGGCCCTTCTCGATCAATATGTCGCAAATTACCCAACAGGTGTCACTATAGACTATGACTTTGACGGAGATGTCGGCACACTTCGTTTCACGTGGGCAGTGACTGGGAACGCGGCGGATCTTCTCATGCTGACATGGCCTCATCATCGGTGTGTCTTATGAGCAAAATGCTATCCGATTTCTGATGAGAGATCACAGTATGAAAATGCAAAATGCCAATTATCCGCCGACGTCATCTCTCTCGTATCTCACGGCCAAAGGATATATGTATCCGGCTTTGGGAAACGTTTGGAACTTGGTCTATGACCTCACAACTATCACTTGGAATGCCCCTCGTTCTCCAGACGCGTCTTGCTCACAAGATCTGATAGCTGGCCTCGAGTACGAAATCGCAAACCTCCCTGCAGTCACGATTCCAGGGGACTTTTACTTCTTTGGTGGATACTTTGCGGCCATCTCGCGCTTAGCGTAAGCACATCTTATCTTCGTATCTTGACTCGTGTTGATCTTTCAGCAGCTTGATTGCAGAACATGTTAACCGAATTGATCTTGTACAGCCTGTCATCGACTGGCTGAAGCATTCCATTGACTATTTGGTTCGTTTTACAAGTCGTGTATTGTGCTGCTGACTGACCTCGTGAGCAGTTTAACTCGGCATCCACCGCGGTCCCCGCGTACGAGACTGGATGGGGTGGCATAATCAACCGCGCAGGGTACAACGACATGTGGGTTGATTTCGGAAATGGATATTACAATGACCATCACTTCCATTACGGATATCTCCTTGCCGGAGCAGCCGTGATTGCAAAGTACCTGTTTGTTTCTTCCAGGAGCGATCTTCTAAAGTGTTTTCGCTAGACATGACGGCCCTTGGTTGGACACATTCCGGCAGACCATGGATTCATTCCTCCGTGACATCGTCAATCCATCGAGGAATGATCCCTTTTTCCCTGTCACACGCTGTAGAGATTGGTACGCAGGCCATTCATGGGGTATGTATGTTTACTCTCAAGGTGCGTAACTTTGAACTCACCTTTGTAATTGCAAAGCTTCCGGTATTTCTAATGGTGCGGGAGAACGGGATCAAGAGTCCGTCGGTGAAGCAGTAAACGGATACTACGGAGCACTCCTGTGGGCAGATGCTACGGGCAACGCCGATATCAAGAACTATGCGCGGTTATTAATTGCCACAGAACAACACGCTGCACAAGTGTATTGGCATCTTTATCCCGCGGCTAGCGCCACCGATAGAGATCAGCCTTATCCTGAGCAGGGTTTTCGTGATCTCGTTACAGCCGGCAACGTCATGGACTGGCAGGCAGGTGCATGGCTGTAAGCATGTCTTCATTTTCGTAGTCATATGCCCTCTCAACCCTCTTATAGCTACTGGGGAGACCAAAAGGTCGAAATCGCTGCTATACAGATTCTTCCCGTGACGCCTGTCAATGAACACATGTATGATGCAGCTTGGGTTCAGGCTGTCTATAATTACACGCTTCAGGAATTACATGATGCTGCTTATGGCGACGAATGGAAATCTGTGATCTATCTCGCGTACTCTCAAGTTGACCCGGTGGCAGCAGCGCGGCTTTCTTCCTCGTTGACTTCCTGGGGTACCGGGAACACGTTTAGCAATCAGCTCTACTTTTTGTCCACTCGTCCCGGAGCATCCAACGTATGTGCCTCAGTACCCTCTAATCCTATCGGCACCTTCTACATCCAGTCCATCACCACTGGCGCCTACGTATCTGAATCCGCTCTTCCCGACCTCATCGCGTCTTCCACCTCTCAAAGCCTTGCTGCTCAATTCCAACTCGCATCTGCTCCCAATGCAGGAACAATCAAGGCAGTGTCAACTAACCAATTCGTTACTGCAGATAGCAGTGGATCGTTTACGATCTCTGCTGCCCGTGACACCGTGTCCACGTGGGAGATCTTCATAATACGTCCGAAGGAAGGTGCATACAGCGGTGTCTATTCTATTCTGGCTGCATCCAATAAGCAATATGTGACACTCGGAAACAATGGAGCTTTGATTAACAATGGAGCTACTGAGTCAAGTAGCGCGGGATTCAGGCTCGTTTCAGCTTAATGTACTTCAGTGTTTAGATATATAACCTCCTCAATTGCCTCGTGTACTATCATGGAACAATCTTAGATTTTTTTTGTGGTTTCGATTCCATTCCGCTCTCCGTTTTTGGCTCCGTTGAAGGTGTCATAACGGTGTCACAACAGTGTCACTGAGATGTCATCCTTTTTATTGCTTCCTTGACAAGTTCAGGTATTACTTTGATCTAGCTGAGATTCGGAACATAGCTGCCAATTTGATGAAATTGCCATTGCTGGCTTCATTTACATGTTACGCACAAGTCCTGCTTGCTCTTCACTGAAGAGTCCTCTCTAAGGCTCCAACCTCTGAGTGCTGACAACATGAGGTGAAATTGCTACACTGTAATATAAATCCTGCTCGTATTTTCATGGTGAACTCTCCTACCTGAACTTGGAAAGGTGTTTTTCTTCCCTGGACAGCCGTACGCGGCTCATTCAGCAAAAGAAATAATGATCTGTCCCACTTGCCCGATCGTGTCACTTCATTCGATGGCTTCAGTTCACGGGTTTCTTCGCCAGTCATGTTTGTAGAGACGGTCATGCTGTGTC